>JANTPZ010114358.1:0-12906 GCA_025593235.1 Vachellia pachyceras
AAGGCGGTTGATAGCTGCCGGGCAATCCATCTTGTACGTATCGGCAAATCGTTCAATGTTCGGCACAGTATCCTTGAGGGTAGATGCCAAAGTTTTAAAATGGGCTATTAGCTTCTGGCATTCTACTTCGTATTCCTGAGATGAGATTACATCTCGTACATAGGCCTTCTCAAGCTTCTCAGTCGCCTTGATAATGGCATAGAGCTCCGCAAAGTTCTCGTACATTTCTCTCTCGCGCTTGTCGCTCCAAAGCTTGACCTCCATTTTTTTACGGTGCAGAGAATGAGAACGGTATAGTTAATGCAGGGCTTTTGTGATAGTGGAGGATTGGAGAAGAGGACGGGTCACGCACAAAGAGGATGGGTCCTTCTTTACTGAAGAAAAAACCACAAATTGAGACGTGATATAATGAGAAATCTGCTTCTGAGATTACAAGCGCGGATGAAATCTAAGCTCAATATATTTCAAAAAAATGAAAAAGAACTCCATAGCAACAGATTAAACAGAGCTACCGCTCCAAAATCACAACTGTGACTAACTAAATAAAAAGAACACATAACGCCAGAGAAACTCGAAATACTATAAACTTCATCCCCAGTTTCAGGATCGACTAGAAATAGTCAAACTAATAAACCAGATTCAACCTTCGGCTTCCATGGGCACCTATTGTTATTGAACGAGAAAGCAAAGGATAAAAAGTCAAAAAAGCATGCTGTAAATTTCCGGGTCTCCTTCATTTTCCCTGAAAACCCTCCACAACCTAAACGAAGAAGGGGAACAGTGGATAACATTCAGGAAGGGACATCATGAGACATCCAAATCCAACCACCAAAATCAGAAGGAACCCGATGAAATCCAAAAGATTTAAATCCCAAACCTCAAGATCGCTCATCAAAACAAACATTTGCACAGATCGGGGTAACTGCACTCAAGCATCGTAAATATCGATATTTACAAAGAGGGATATAAACAGTTTCTTTTGGGAAGGGGGTGGGACAGAGAGAGAAAGGGGGAAGGGAACAAGAGGCATACGTACAGGAACGGAACCGCGTTTGAGGGAACTGTGAACTCCGTGGCTCCAAAGAAGAGAATTGCGAACGTGACAACCCGCGGTACAGTCTCAGAGAGAGGGGGGGAGATGGGGTTGCGTGTGGGCTCGCACATACTATTATTGCTGCTTACGGCATCGACGTGTAGCAGTTGGAAAGGAACACTCTTCCTTTTGAGAAAATGTCGTTTCAGGACCTACGATGGCTGTGGTTTGAAAAGTTCGTTCGGGAGTTTACAGGTAATTTAGAGATTTTAAAATAGTTTTACAGATTTTAAGATGATTTTTATGGATTTTAAAATGATTTTTATAAATTTCAAGATTGTTTTTTCTTGACTTATATGTACCGTTGGAGAAACAGTGTTCCCAAACACAAGGACAATGAGGGTATTTTGTTAAATATCATCACACACTGACCCAGGGAGGAAGCGAGGGCATTTCGGTCCATCAGTGCATACAATATTTTAAAATTGAATGGAGGGAGAAAAATATAAGAATTTGAGGGAGGAAATTGGAGGGATCCATAATAATATAAAACTTAAAAGTGGATATATTTAATTTATACAAAAATGTTCAAGGGTATTAATATAACACTAAATATAATTATTTAAATAATAAAATGCAACATTAAAATGGATAATCATGTATAAGATAAAGAATCCAGAATTAGTCGGCTGGGAAGGGCAACCGTAAACTCCAAATTGAATCAATTGATTATTCAAATATTCAGTAATATTATTTAGAAAAAGTATTAGATACTGAATCATATTATAAAAAATATGATGAATAGAATGAATATTATTAAAAAAAGATTTGTTAACATTAGTTGGGCATTTAAACAGGGAAAAAAACCAGACAACACATTTTGTAACAGCAGTTGAGGCATAAAATTGGGTGGTGTTTAAATAATATGTTTGGAAAATCGTTGGAAGAATGATTTTTAAATAGAATATATCATGAAAAATGATTTTCATCCAAAATACATTTGAAAAAATGAAAATTTGATTAGATAAACATTGTAAATGTAACTTTTTTATGAAAGTGATTTAAAAGAAAACAAATCTCATTAAATAATACATATATATTATTTTATATTGTGATAAAATTAGAAAAAATAAATAAAAGTAGTTAGTATATTTCATGTCACGATTTGGAATATTTTATATCACGATTTGAAATTTTTATGTTTAAGTATCGACATGGAGTATCTCAGGTCGTGATTTGAAATTTTGAGATCATGACTTATAATTGCATTTTGGCAGAAAAAATTTTTTTTTCTCTTTCTCTCCATGATGCAGTGCCATAATGCATTTTTGCTTTGAATCCTTCCAAAACATGCAATTTCCTCGTGAATGGATTTTGCCTCCGAAACGCTGTCCAAGATATTGCCAAACGGGCTGAAAGCCAACCTTCGGCTTCTACGTTAGATTGCTACGAAGTGTTTAAGTGCATGATAAAATTTGTGGTACTAGAAATCCCAAGAATATAAATATTTTCTTTGCCAGAGAATTTAAATTTAAAATAAAAATAGCATGAAACCACTCTCACATTGAGATTTTCTTCAGTCTTGCATCTTTCATTGCCGCGGATCTTTGTTTTCACAAGTTCATCTTTTGCAGTGTTTGGGCTTCCTCACTGAAGCCCAATCATTATTTCTTTAGCGGGCCTGTTGTTCAGAAGTCAGGTCTTATAAGCTTGTTAGGAAGACCCTAACAATTGAATGCCAGGAAGATAATTGTATATCTAAACAAAATGGTGGAAAATTTATACAAGGTCTTAAAAAAAGAAATGTAATAGGAATTGACTCAAAATCCATCAGTTTAAATTTTATTATTGATATGATGATCTTGTTAGTAGATAATTTGTAAGTATCTCTGTAAATATTATCTGAAACCATATGCACATCCAAGGCTCCAATGATGAACCTCCCCTGAGAAAACTCAACAATTTTTTTTTTAAAATAGAATGTAAAAAAATGTTATACAACGAGTGAGTGATATGCAATGATAAATTTTAATGTGATAATATTTTTCGTGATCCCATTCTTTTATTGAAAAAATCAAGGTAATTCTCCCATCTAATTATCAAAATACTTAGTTGTGACAAAGTGACAAAAAGATAATGGCTTGTTTGGTAAAGCATTCGGAAAAGCCAAACGCATATTTAACAGTATTTTTCTACAAAATAATATAATCTCATTCACATATTTATTTCAACTTGTGTAAAAGTACTTCTCTACCGCGTTCCCAAATGGGTACAATACCGCATAAAGAGGCAAAGAAATGAAGGAGGGGGGAAAATAAAGTAGTATGAAGAAAATATCAAGTTAAATAGTTTTTTTATTCATACAATATCAACTATAAACTAATATACATTGAAACATCCATGCCCGATCTGTACAACTTTTTTTCTTTCTTACAAATTTTAATAAAATAGGTCGACCTTCAATTTTTTTTTTCACTATTTGGGGAAAATTCAAAAGGTTCACGTCATAACCCTAGTATATATCTACTGTCCAAATCCAGCCATCGAAACCTGGCTCAAACTTTAAAGATTTTTTTTTAAAAAAAAAAGAGAGATATTTTATAGCCTTCTCACTATGATTGTTAATGGCTGCCACGGTTAATCATCTCCATGAACTGATCCCAAGACTGTTGCCTCTGTAACCTCATCTCTTCGTTAACCTTCTGTATGAAGGCCTCCACGCGCCGGTTCAACTCGTCCTGACTCAGCGACGGCTCTTTTCTCAGCTTCATCGGTGATGACGACGACGGAGACGGCTGATTCGTACGGTCGTTGAATGTCTCCGATTTCTTCATCGCCGTCTCCTCCAGCGGGCCCATGTTTCCCCGATGATCCCACGTGTCACACTTCTTCATGTGTCTGCTTAACGGCATGGCCCTCCCTTCCGTTATCGCCTTCCACGTGCTCTCCAGCGTCTCGTTCCGTTTCGGCTTCGCCACCCTCAACGACCTCCCACCTATCAGATGAACGAAAATTAATTAAATTATTTTTTAACGGGAAAAAAAAAATCTCTGTAACGAGCTTTTCGCTGCCTTTCTGGGAACAGTGACAAAAAGGCCGGTAGACGCCATCGTTGAATCTGTTTCTGAACGTAAAAAATTGACTCAAATTAGCAAAATGACAATATTATAGTGTCGTTGTTTCCCCACTGTGCCGTGTTCCACCGTGTAGCCGACGCTTCAACTTTTCAAAATTTTTGGAAGCGCCAAGAGGTTTCAACTTTAAGAGTTGAAGTCAATTTAAAAAATACAAGAGAGAGAGAGGGATTGATATATACCTTCAGGACTGGCTTTCGGTGGTTTACGGTGACCAAATCTGGAGGAAACGAGAGGTTTCTCCGGCGGTAAAGGATAATCCATGGAAATCTCTGGCGAGTCCATCCTATTCAACGGTCTTATTCCGTCGTCGATTCCTTTCTCCTCTTCTTCAACTTCGATCGCTTCTGAACCGTTCACCATGATGGTCTTCTCCTCCAGAACCGGTGGTTCCTCTATCGGCTCATCCACAGCCGGAAATTCTGATGGAGTCTCCGGCTCCTGCGAAGACTTCACCTCCTGAGCGGTGACGGCATCCGCAGTGGAGTGGTGGAATCTGGAGGAGGCGACTATGCAAATGATGATGCCGTTGACGAGGACGTAGAGGTAGGGAGGCTTGAAGCACAAAAGACAGAAGCTCCACATGACAGGCACTTTCTCTAAGAGCAATGGAACGGATACTATAAATCCCAAAGCAGTGAACAAAACAGCGGTGGAGATGACAAGGAGCTTAAGAGACAGAACCCAGTCCATTTTTTTTTACCGTTGACCGAAATGGAAAAGGTTAGGGTTCTGAGGCGGGAAAAAGCGGTTGTTCAGCTTAATATGAAGGTGGGAGAGGGCCTCTTGGAAATGGAAGGAGAGTGTATGTGATGGTGGATGACATATGTAATGGTCGGTAAGTGGTGGAGGATTAGGTCCAAGTTCGGATATTTATAGAAGGCGAGCGAGCATGGGACGCGATTCATGACGAGATCTCAGCCGTTGGATATACGGAATCTGGGAGGGATAATTCTGGCTTTGTGAAGTGGGACCCACTCGTGGTGGAGCTTGATTTCAGAGCTCAATTGCATTCAGAAAAAAATAGAAGTAGCATTGAAGAGTCGTTATGGATGGAAGTGAGGAAGTGATAGATAATATGGTGGAGCCAGTCTCATAGAAAATTTGAGATCACACTTTGACAAATGTTACGTACACCCTTAATTTCCACTTTACCTTCTTCACTAAGCAGAATATACTAGAATGGACTCATGACTATCCATGGAGTCAACGATGGAATTATAATATGAATATTATACATATTAATGATTAAAATAACTCCTTGGATGGTATAATACCTCCGTTTGGGAACGCGGTAGAGAAGTACTTTTACGCAAACCGAGGTAAATATGTGAAGGAGGTTATCTCGTTTTGCGGAAAATATCGTTGAACGTGCTTTTGGATAAGAGTTAAATTTTGCCAAAAGGAACCAATGAATAAAATGAAGTTATTTGCTCTACAACAATGTCTCAATGAATGACATAGATATTAGACCATGTGTGCATATGAAAAGCGAAGGGTTGGAGCCATTTTAGGAGTTAATTAGTGTTGCAAAATAAGTAAGCTGAGTTAAATATATGAAGAAGATTATTTCATTTTACGGTAAAAACACTGTTGGATGGGCTTTTAGGAGTTAATAAATGTTGTGAAATAGGGTTTTTGTTTATGTAAATTAAAACAAAATTTTTTTATATACTTATCCTGTAACTATAAATAATGTTGGAGAAGTAATTTACCGCGTTAATCAAATAAAATTGATAAGTGAATATAAGGGAAGGGACAAAAGCAGTGAAGAGGAGGGATGGTTAAGGCTGAGATACGGGTAGATGGCGTGGCGGTGATCTGGGAAACGCGGGAGGTTGAGGAGGGCGATGATGAACAAATGATGAGTACGTGGCTGTGAAGTAGGAAGTCGAACGCTTAACCGATAAACCGACCAACCCCCAGAGGCAGTTAGAAACTTCCCTCAGTCATCAACTCATCAAGTTTTCTGAACCCTTGTCATATCATTTTGTCCTTTAATTTCCTTCCCCCGAACACTACTCATCACTCTCTCTAGCTAATTTAATACCCATCGTATTCATCACTTTCACTCCACCATTACTTGTCTTCACTTATCCATGCTTTCACACTGCCCTAACTTCTTGTTACATGTAACCACTTGATACTTTCTTTTTTTTGTCTTTTTTCACCCGTAACAACTATGACCAAATCACTTTGATTAAAATATTGATTAAAATTAGTTAACGAGTGTAAAAAGAGATAAAAATGAAAATGAAAAAATTTACTAATTTTTTATAAAATTTGAATCAGTCAAGTTTGAGAGATTCTTACCTATAAATAAAATCGAAAGGAATAATTACTATCATCATAATTTTTCCAATGCAGCAGGGGTATGTGATTGCAATCATGCATCCGCAAAAATACATACGTATCCACGCACATGCATGCATATACTACTTCCGATCTTTAATATGATCAAATCCAGTTGACTTGTTTTGGAGATATTAATGATTTTCAATAAATAACTTTAGATCATACACATACTAGTTATGATATTTAATAAAAAAATTACTTACACCCCATATTCAATCAGGTGTAATTATTTCGAA
Source organism: Vachellia pachyceras (assembly GCA_025593235.1). NCBI lineage: Eukaryota > Viridiplantae > Streptophyta > Magnoliopsida > Fabales > Fabaceae > Vachellia > Vachellia pachyceras. Next base: position 6,759 of record JANTPZ010114358.1, read on the forward strand.
CTTTGGAGAATGCTTATTTTTAATTTTATCATTTTTGTAAGGACAAGAAAACCCGGAAACCATAATTAAATTCCCTATATATAGATTAAATTAAAGTCAAATACGTAACAGGGCTATTGATTTATTAATGCCTTTTCCTATTTGCATGTGGACGTATCACATTATGGCACCGATATATGGATGGGTGATGGGTTCCTCTCTCTAAATATATAATATTAATGCAATATATTCATATTATATAGAGAGTATATTGTGTGTGTGTAAAGGCTGAGACTACACAGCTTACTTGTTGCAGTACGAAGGTTGCTGATATTCTGGTATTAGTTTTAAATATTAACTCAGGATCATTGGTGATGAGGTTGATTTTATTTTAATATTTTTGAGTAATAAATAAAATTATAATATAAATAATTTGAATTTTCAATTGTTTGAAACATGTAACAAGAATTAGTAGAAAATTTAGAGAACTCCTGCGCGTACAATTAAACTTGCACGAGTCATGGAAACTGCTGTGCAAGTCTTTTTGTGATTATTTGTACCGAAAATTCCATGCCACGTGTTGTTTGTGTGTTGACCCGTACGTGTAGATAAAGTGTCAGCTTAAATTGTACGTCATAGATTATTCTGGTAACATAACACCCATATCTGGTACTGGTAAGTCATAGATTATAAGAGTACATTATCCTTCCACTCGGTGTTGACCGGTACTCCATGTGATTAAGTGTGTGTTTGAAAACTCTGATGTAAAAAAGTAGTTTACAGATTTTTAAATGATTTTACGGATTTCAAAATAATTTTTACTGATTTTAATATAATTTTTATAGATTTTAAAATTTTTTTATCTTAGCTTACATGTACATTTGAAGGAACGAATTTCCAAACAAACATTAAAACTGACCCTGAACACACTCCTTTTTATTGACTTGTTAAATGCTTGTCTCCCAACCAATCCATCGCAATAAATGGCTGTGACACCGCCCAATATTACCACAATATCTTAAAAAGCATAATTAGATAAGCTACCGTGTTTGGCAATCAGCTTTATGTAAATCGAGGAAATTTTTTTTTACACCTACCTTGATTTATGTAAAATTATTCTCCTAAATGATTTCTAAACACAATAATAAACTTCAGAATTCAGATCAACCCTTCATAGATTTAGGTCTAAATGGATCGATCCGTTTAAACCCGATAATATATAAGGGTTTATTTTTGAAATCCAACCCTTCAATTGGCAGGTTTGGATGACCTATGAGCTTTTGGCCCATTTAATAAAAATGATATTTTTCTTATTTTTTAATTTAAAGTAGTAACATTTCTAATTTAATATATATAATATCAAAATTACATTAAAAAATAAAGTTTCGATAACAATATATTGCGAATGAAAATTTCAATACTTAGAAGTGAAAAATATTTTCAGTAATAGTCATATTATTTATAATAAGAAGAGGATGTATAAATGCTATTAATGTAAGAAATAAAAATAATGGAATAAAGTTTTGTATCAATTTCCTAATTTTTTAGCTCGATGCCTGAGCTTATCTATTTTTATATGTTCAATTACATGGCCCGTAGGTCATGAGTCGACCCATAAGTCACATGTATGTTTAACATTTTTTTACTTTTTCAAATAGATCAAGTTAAAAAAATATATTTTAAATTTGATCTTTGAAAAGTAGTTTGTATGTGGAAAACAACACAATAAGTTTGATATTGAAATTAAAAAGAATAAAGATCCAAGGAGTGAAAATGTGTGTGGGTGTGTGTCTTTATATATCACACACAATAATTGAAAATAAGAGTTTGACTTGAAAGAATTTCTTTCAAAACTTAAATGAAAACAGAGAGTTATTATAATATAATGCATAACATAAATGGTCAAAAAATTATGTTTTTCTTTTTACATATTTAGATTTTTATGGCATATGATTGATAGGAAAATAAATGTAAATGTTTGATTTAAATATTTTTCTAAAAAATTGTAAGCAAATATAACAAGAATAAAGAATTTTTAAAATAAAAATAAAAAATAATTTGGCGGGTCTAAACAAGCCGACTCTTTTAAAACCACACCCTACTGGGCTAATCTGAGGCAATCAATGTATAAGCACGTGGGATTAATGAGATTAAGTCAAGGAAGAAGCTGAACGTTGAAGTTGATCATTAGCTTGGCGTGTCTTTGGAAGGCCCCCAAGAAAATCCATAGAAATGCTTTCACAAAGACAAGAAGGGACATGCAAAGGAGTGTATAGCCCCAACTTCCTATTGGAAGGTTTTGAGGTGCTGCACAAGACATAATCTCTCACAAAGCGAGCTACATCATGCTGCATATGAGGCCAAAAGACATAACGTTGCAGGTCCTGCAATGTTTTTGCTGTCTTTTTTTTCTTTTTCATTCCTGAACATCGCTGCAACTTCTGGTTTTCTTTTTCTTTTCCGTTTCTGATTATAGTACGAATCAAGGGCCGATCCTTTTAGGCTCGCATCTTTTTTGACACTAAATCATAGATCTGATGCTTGACTTAAATGGACCTAATCAAGCTAAACCCATTGTTTTCCCGGCTCCAGATTTAAGGTATACGAGATATATATGTGATTGAAATTTATCTCAAGTTGCTTGAACATGATTTCTCAACACTTTGACAAACAAGCACTTAGTGATTTCATGCTAAAACCTACCCCCAAAATAGATAGATGAAAAGCCTCTATATAAAAGTTTTTTAATAAGAAAATCTGAATTGAAGTTTGAGTATACTTTCTGTACATAAAATCTTTAGATAATCAATATTTGTTTGGGTAAAAGGTAAAAACATATAATGTTCTTGTAACAAATAAAATTTTCAAACTTAACAATTTTCTTATTATTCCTGTAGCTTCTTAAATTTTGAAAAAACACTTTAAAACTTAATAATAAATTCGTAAAATTATTAATTTTAGAGATAATTCTGCAATCATTAATTTATTTGGCATTCTATTAGTAAAATGGATTACATATCTGGGTTTAAACTTCATGAGATCATTTAAACATGGAGACCATTTGGGTATAAAATATAAATGAGAAAGATGATGAAAATGAGAAAACCTTTTTTTTAAAAAAATATGAATTTAAAAATTACATATAATTTTTTTAGAAAATTGATTTCAAATATTAATTCTAACAGTTGTAAATAGAGATATCAATTACAAATTTAAAAAAATTTAAAAAAACATTTATATAATTGAAACCCCTAAATTTACAATTATTTATATGTATGTTTATTAATCATTTAAAAAAATTGAAGGGACATAACTGTTATTAGATCAATATTTTGGGGCCCAACTGTCATTTTCCCTGGATTTTCATTCACGGATTTTATTTTATTTTTATATTTGTATTTTAATTGAAGGAAAGTAACTTTTTACGTAAAGAAAAGGAAAAAAAATATTTTTCCTCCAGGTGGAAGAGAAAGACCTTCAATTATAAACTGCTATCTAAGGGGTTGGAGGCAGCTTTAGAAAATCATAATAAAGTAATAAGATAAAGTTGAATTTCCTTGGATTTTACTATCTCTAACTTTTAAAATAAGAGTCAATTAAATTTTTTTAAAAGATTTTTAAAATTAAATAATTTACTTAATTATAAATATATACTAAAATACTTATATGTATAATTATATTATATATGAGTTTATAAGTTTGGCAAATTAATTTAAAAAAAACGATAAATATATCAATTATTTAATTTCTTTAATCACTTAAAAAAGTCAAATGGCTTTTATATAAAGAACTTGAAGTAGTATTACCTACCTAATTTTTCTATTTATTTGAAAAATGAGGTTTCTTCTCCTGAAAGAATCATATATTTTTTGTTGAACCAAACAAAATTAAATTGTCTTCCTTCTAATATGCAATATAATTAATGATTTTGATTTTGTTTAGTGCCTCACGAAAGAATTAATTTAGGATTGGTATTTTAAATGAGCTAGGGCCACTAACAAATTACGAGCATATGAACTGATAATATAATTAAAAAAACCATAAGAATCCAAGAAAAATAGAAATAAAGAAACTCATAGGAATGAGGTAAAATCATAGATACTTATAAATGAATTTTTCCTCTCTTATGCGCCAACCTTTTAATTATATTCATGAACTATGCATTATAAATTGTTTATGCCAACTAGTCTTTTCATTCATACACACACACATTCCCCCTTATACTATGGTTCAATTCACTATTAGTTTCTCTTTTTAAAATCTAGGTTTGGTTTTAAAACCTAAATTTTACCCCAAAACTTAGGTTTTATTCAAGTACTCATATTTTGGATATAAAATATCGGTTTGAAACCTAAATTTTAAAAAAATCTATTTTTTTGTCAAATCACAACCTTTCTCATAATAATTTTCTCTTTTCTACTTTTTCTTCCATCTTTTATACTTACATCTTGCCTTGGAATCCATAAAAGTTAATAACTTTCTAAACACAATGACCTTTTAAAACTTAGATTTTACTTTAAAATCCGTAAATACTATTCTCCAAAACCCATCCATTTCCTACTTTTTCTTTCTTTCTCTTCCATCTTTTCTACTTATGTTTTGCCTTGGAATCTATAAAAGTTAATAACTTTCCAAACATAATGACCTTTTAAAACCTAGGTTTTACATTGAAATTCGTAAAGACTATTCTCCAAAATCCAGATCTTCCATTTAAATTTGTAAAAGTTATTGTTAGACTTCCAAACAATCGCTTAATTTGTGTGCGCAATTCAATTGAATGCTCACAACTAGCAGTTGTCGAGTGGGCGACATGAGAGTTGTTACTTGTCTGCCGACACTTAAGCGCATAATGTCTGTACCTTTTGTAACATCCCTGTCATGGCAACTTTAAAAAAAACAAAGAAAGAAAGGTTAAGTCAAAAGACTGCAGGCAGGGGTGGCGTGTGTGAGCAACCAAGAAAGAAAAGGGGAAAAAAATACAGAGGGGGCATAACAGCATGCGTGGCAGAGGAAGTCTGCAGGGGATGGGGAAACAGTTTTGAAAGCAAAAAAAAAAAAATTTCTGAGCTGGTCGCCGTGAAGGGGGTGAGGGGTATTATAAATACCCCCTCCCCACATCAATCCCCTCACACACATTCTTCATACACACACACGTTTCAGTAAAGAGAGAGGAGCGGCGGAGAGTGAGAGAAGAGAGAAAGAGAGCGTTGGGGAGAGGAAGAGGCATCTGGAAGGGGCGTTTTTCAGTCTAAGGCTCTACTTCAGGGATTATTTAGGTAAGTAAAATGACTTATTTTCAGTAAATTTCCTTCACGAAAATCGTTCCAAATATTTTTCTCTTTCTAATGGTAGTAATATTATGATGATTAGAGAATATTTTGGTATTTTTATTTTTGTCCAGTTTAAGTTTTACTTGTAGAAGACCATAAAATTGTAGACGTATTTTTATAACTAAGAACTGTGATGTTAGATTTATTTTTCTGATGCCTGGAATATTTTCACGAATTTAGTTATTTTTAAAATATATGATTTTTTTGATATATTGATATCTGGACTAAATAGTTGATGATTAAATGGTTAGATTGATATTAACAAAGTTATTAGTTTTGTTATTACATGATTTTAAATATATATTTGTGTATATATATTTAAGTATAAGTTTGTTAAAAGAAATAAATAAATAAATAAATAAAATATATATACATATATGTATATATATTTATGAGTATAGATATTTTTTTATAACAAAAAGTGTGTAAATAAATTTATGTGGGTACTTTTATTTATTAAAAATTCATTTAAATAATTTATTTAGGATATTAGAGGTATTATTGAAATTTTAGTTGAATTAGATTAATTAATAAATTGAAGGTTTATAATTTTAAAAAAAACTATTATATCTTTAAAATCGTAAACTTTGAATTACATTTTTTTTTGGGATAAATAATAATTTTAAATAGTCGAAATAATAATTTTAAGTCTTTTGAGCAATAATTTTACTACCCAAATTAGTTGTAGACTAATGTATAGTACTATTTAATTTTTGTAGACCGTTTATAGGGTCTTGGTGTTGGACGAGGATTTACCTGTGGTAATATTTTATTGCTTGGCGAGAGGTAACCACTTTCCTCTCTTTGTGCATGCTTGTAACATGTTTGTGAGTGATTTT
>JANTPZ010114360.1:0-22697 GCA_025593235.1 Vachellia pachyceras
GTATTTTCAAATTCTTTTTATTGGTGTTTTCTTTGTAATAACAGGGATATTTTCAAAACTAATTAAGTGAGCTTAACAATTCAAAGATGAAGAAATACCTGATGACACATCATAGCCATGTTGCCTTAAGATTCTGAATTCAAGAGCAGTGGCATGTAAATTGCTCTTCTTCAAAGTTTCCTGATTGTTGTAAATGTTTTCTATCAGATTTCTTATTTCAGGGCTAAAATGAGCTGCTACCCCTAATCTTTGCAAAAGATCAACGAGCTCAAGTTGATCCAAAGAATTTTCCAACTCTGAGAGCATCATTCTTACTTGTTCCTTAAGCCCATCACTTTCCACTGCACATGATTCTTCCTGCAATAACTTCAATTTGATCATTAAGACATTGAAAAGGGAGGTTAAAAGATGGCTATTATTAACTATTTTAAATTATAAGAGCGAGTGAAATCAAGTAACAGACCATGAAGTCACTTCTCAGTGACTGGATATAATCGTAGTGCCAAATTGAAGGTTGGAAGTAACTCACAGACCGACGAGAATCGTTGATTTTATGAGAAGCTATATTTGTTGAAGCTGTACATTGGATTGTATGAGGAACACGAAAGCTGATGATAGATGGAAGCATTTTGTTTCTGAGGAATAAAGTGGCCTTTGGAATTAAGGCAAATTGGTAGAGAGCCATTGACGTGAAAAGAAGAAACTTCTTTACTGATCAAGTTCTTGTTCTGAATCAGCAAAGTTCTGTGTGGTAATTAGAACCAAATTCAAGCATTTATATAGCTCTGAAGCTCGATTTAATTAGGAATATAAGCGTTGGCAAATGGGATAATTCTAACTGCCTATTGATGTATATCCTTTTGTTTGTATCTGTAATGTAAATTATGTTTCAAACAAATTGCCAAGTTATTTCATCTTGTCACCATTTACTCAGATTTAACACGTGCAGTACTCTCTCTCTCAATCACACAAATAAAGGCAATTATGATGATTCGTGAGTCCTGTATATGGCTTATGCTAATTGGTGGAAGGGAGTACTATTTTTTCCTATTTATAATAGGGGTATGCACCAATAATTTAGTCACATTTTACATATGTATAGGGACATATGTATTGGGCGGATGAGCATTATTAGCTCTTTAGCTGTATAGGGACATAATTTTATTTGAACACACACAAGACACACGTGTAAACTTTTTTGTTCAACCCAACTTTTTTTCCACTAAAGCAAAGATATTCTTCAATTAAAGGAAATTTTGTTTGTCTTCAAGAATCAGGAAATTTTAATTTTTCTCTGGAATTTGGCTTCTTCTACTTCATTTTTATTTGATTATTTTTAATATTTTCCTTTTAATTTCTTTTTTACTTAGAGTGTTTGACAATAAATATGAACGCCTCTCTCATCAGATTGGGATTGAACCTTAATTCAACACATCTGTGAGAGTCTTAAGACATTCTACTTCCTTCCAACACCTTGCTTTTTCTAACGCGACTTGTGAGTGTAGGTTGTCTCGTTTTAGTTTTCTATTGTATGAGATATGTAGTCCCTCTACAATTGAAAGATTTATTGGGTCTGCAGAATCTTGGTCGAGAGTGAAAGAGGCAATGAGATCTTAGAATATTAAATCATGCATCTAACAGAATCTTGGTTCAAATAAAATTATGTCCCTATACATATGTAAAATGTGACTAAATTAACATAATCGCGCAATATATTATATGTTCAATGCCCACAAATATGTCGGTACTTGTATTTATCCACCGATTCTACGCTTTCTTAATTAGATGGAACGAAATCTTCAATTTATTATTAAACTAAAATCAATATTTTTGTTCCTTTGAAAAGATTATTCTCGTTCCTATCTTTGAAGAAACTATGCTAATCAAATGTGCGTTCTTAATACATTTGGTTTGGTATGATTAATTATGACGTAACAATCAGTTTGATTTAAATTACAAATTCACATAATTTATAAATTATAATAATGATGGAGTTATGATGTGATCCAACAAACTGACTCTTCAATTCCAAATGAGTCTTTACAAATTCTAAGTGGATCAATTATAAGAGCAAGATTCAAGAGAATTAGGAAAGCATGAATGACCTTGTTCAATAGTGGTTTTAACAAAGTATATGACAATTGGATTAACAAATGAGAATAAAGACTCCAAAAACATCACTAACTGAATATTGGCTGAAAGTGGAGTTATTGATCATATTTTGTTTGAACTAGGAGGCTTCAAATTAAAGTGCAAGTATCATACATTAAACGTCTCATTTGAGTTTAAATAATATGTTTTGAGCTTAAAATGCTAATTCCTCACCAAGTCTAATGAGGTATCACCTTAATTAATGAAGGGATTGTTGCAGAGATTTTGGAAGACATTTCTTAATTAGTCACTCTCCCCTCTTTGTCTCTAACGCTTGACAATATGTCATTTCTCGTCCCACTTTTTTTATTACAATGACAAGCAAAGCTTAAAAGAAAAAGAAGGGTACTAGATCAACTGGGGTTATGCCCCTTGAGAAGAATTGATCAGTCAGGAAATATTCCTTGCAACTCAGTGGGACATGCAAAAGGAAACATGTTGAGGGCTCCCCCTAGCGAGTTTCCTTTGACAAGATATCAGCACACATCATACCTTCCCTAGGCACGTGATATAACTCAACATTACAATCTTCATAAAGAAGGTGACAAGGGCTTCCACTTTACCACGCAAGCAATGAGTAGGTCCTCAGTCCCTAAGCAAAATGTTGACAACTTCTAGAGAATCTGAGCATACTTGTCCTTTAACTGCAAGGACCGGTAAACTTTCAATTCCGTTTGAATTGCTAAAATCTCCGCTGCAGTTACTATGACTTTTCCAAGCGCCCTCTCAAACCCCATTATCCAATGGCATTGGCCATCCCCTCCAACTTTCCATTGGTAGTCATTGCATTGTCATTGCACTCTATGCTCTATCTTTCATCTTCTCTTAGTTCTCAAAATTAATTTTATGAGCAATTTTTCCAAACAAGTTCTATACTTATTTTGTTCTCAAAATCAATTCTTTAAAATAATTATCTAAATTGTTTTTGTTCTCAAAATCAATTCTTTAAAATAATTATCTAAATTGTTTTTTGTTTTTATTTTCTAAATATGTCTTTAAAAAAATTTTATTCTAAAACATATATATTAACAAAAAGCAGAAACGTAACACACCTTCCTAGTATTCTAATTAATAAACTTTAAATTGACACAATAAAAAAAAGGACCGACAACGCATTATCTCCATGCGCATTCTTATATCTTTGGAATTTCCTAATTAAATAAGAAAATGTTTTATAATAAAAAAATTTCATCCAATATATTTTTATGATTTTAAATTCACTAAAGTCATTTTTTAGCATTTTTCTTACTTTTTGTAAAAGTACATATATGTCATTTTATATCAGTAAAGTTACTTTTTCATTTCAATTCACTTCACAATTCGAAGAGGGAAATATTCTAATGGCAAGTGTACGCCATTTTAGACACAATTTCTTTTTTTTGAATTTAAAAAAAAATAGAACCCGCAACTTTTCACTTATAAAAAAATATTGTCATTATTAGATGCATGATTTGATATTCTAAGATTTCATTGCCTTTTTCACTCTCGATAAAGATTCTGTAGACCCAATAAATCTTTCAAATGTAGAGGACCTACGTATATAATACAATAGAAAACTAGTCGTGTTAGAAAAAGCAAGGCGTTGGATGAAGTGGAATGCGTTATACTTTAACAAAGTGGTGAATTAATTATCAAATATCATTATGTCAAAAGTGGTGTCCATATTTATTGTCAAATAGTACTCAGAAATAAAAAGAAATCAAAAAAAAATAATAAAAATAAGTAAATAAAAATGAAGTGGAAGAAGCCAAATTCCAGACAAATTAAAATTTGATTGAAAATGATATCTCTTATTCTTGAAGACAAAGAAAATTTATCTTTGCTTAAATTAAAAAAAAAGTTGGGTTGAACAAAAAAGTTTACACGTGTCTTGTGTGTGTTCAAATAAAATTACGTCCCGATGCAGCTAATGAGCTAATAATGCTCATCCGCCCAATAACATCCGAACAAGTGCTTGTGAGAAAATGAAAGATCGATTATCCCACATATGTAAAATGTGACTAAATTAACATAATCGTGCAATATATTATATGTTCAATGCCCACAAATATGTCGGTACTTGTATTTATCCACCGATCCTACGCTTTCTTAATTAGATGGAACGAAAAACTTCAATTTAAAAATGGAGAAAGAAAAAAATAAGAAACAAAACAAAGTTTGAAGGATCACTGGAAAGAAGGATATGCATCGATTATTAAACTAAAATAAATCTTTTTGTATGTTCCATTCAAACGATTATTTTTGTTCTCATCTTCTATGAAACTATTCTAGTCAAATATGTTCCTTGGCAAGGCTGAGTTTCGATATTAAATATAATAGTTTTGTTATTAATTACTTTCACTCCTGAAATTAAAAAAAAAATATTTGCCCACTGGACCTCCGGCCACCAGCCACCAACGGTAGGTCGTTGGCAAGGTTGACTGAGCTTTGGAGCCAGCCATTGAAGGGTGTCGCCGGCGCGGGAGCTCGATCCAGTGACCAGTAACCCAAATCGGTGGATAGGTTATTATTTTATATTTTACTTATTGGATATCCGGATTTTTTTACCTATTTAAAGGCATTTTTGTGGGATTTTCCCTCACATAATTTATAAATGAAAATGATAATGGAGTCATCAGGGTATCATTGTCAATAGTTAATCTATTCGGCAACATATGCTACAGTACAGCGATTTAGCAATCTTGGTAGGATGCAGGTATAAATCATAATGGGAGATTTACTGTTCAGTCCCACATAGCAGAGATATTTAACAAATGGTCCCAGATTTTAAAATATTTAACCACCAGTCCCAAGGTACCAATGTGTAATTAATTTCAGGAGGGAAAAGACACAGATGCCCTTAATGCTTGAAAAGGGAAATCTGGTGGTGGCTTTCTCTTCATCTCCATTCGCGCCAGAAGAGTGTAGCACTGAGAACAACGAAGTCACTAAAGTGAGCAGCATAACCGTCTTCCACCTTGTTCTTCCAAAGATTTGATCTTCCATCTTCTTCTTCCACCTAGTTTCTGTGCGTTTTTGCCCTAAATGTTGAAGAAGTTGTGCTGTGCGATTGTGCACTGTATAGGTGGTTTGATGAAAGGGTTCAGGTGGGTTTAACTATTTGATGTTAATTTATTGTTCTCAACTTTGATGGGGAAGCTAGTAAGATGTAATGTGTAGTATTAAATGGTGTGGATAGGTTTTAAATGATGTGGTATGAAATAGGAAGTTGTGTGCTCTGTTTTTATGTTATGTGTGGTGTGTGTCTGAAAAAACGGTGATGTAAGGAAGATAGAGGTGAAAATGGAGGTTTGTGAAGAGCTATAACAGAATGGTAAAATGTAGCAGATGAGGTTGTCAATAGAGGGTGCAATAGTTGTCAATACCGCCTAGGTTGTCAATAACAACTATATGACTGTTGTGTTGGTTTTATTGTATATTGATAGTTGGTCAGTTTTAGTAGAGGTTGGGGCTGGGTGTGTGTATTAATATAATTATCTCTTGAGTTTTTTTATAGTTATGGTGCTTGAAGGGTGACCTAGTGAAATGTAAAGTATAAAGTGTGGATATTGTTGAGATGTGTTTGGGAAAGGGTAGCTGTGGACTCTGTTTTTGTGTTGTTCATGCTCTGTTTTTGTGTTGTTAATGCTCTGTTTCTGATTAAGACTGATGATGGAATGCAGACAAAGGTACAAAATTTGAAATAGTATGGACTCGAGCCCTTGAAGTTGGATCGGTCTAAGACACGAGAGCAAAAGGATGATAAGAAGGCAGAAGTGATAAGAAAATTGCGAAAGAATAATAAGAAGGCAAAGAAGGCAGAAGTACTAGACGAGAAGCTTCATTGACAATTCCTTGTTTATGATCTTCATTGACAATTATTTGTACAAAAAATTATGTAATTCCATATTTAATCAATGGTTATTACGTGTAATTCTGCCGTGTTCATTGAGTTGTGATTTACAAGTGTATAATGTCCAAGTTATGAGTAGTTTTTGATAATGCCAACAGTCTGGTGTTGACAACATATGGTCCTTTTATCGACAACACCATACGCTGATAATGACAACACAATGTGCTGCTAATGACAAACCCATGCACTGATGTTGTTATGGACAACCCCATGTGCTGTTGTTGACAATATAAGGACGATGTTGTTAATGACAACCATATGTGCTGGTGTTGACAATATGAGGTCCTGTTATTGACAACACCATGCGCTACTAATGACAACACCATGTGCTGGTGTTGACAGCATAAGATCTTGTTATTGACAATATCATGTGCTAGTGTTGACAACAACATGCGCTGGTGTTGACGATAACATGTGCTAGTGTTGACAACATTAGGTCCTTGAGTATCAGCATGCACTGGTCATGACAACATCATGTGCTATTAATGACAACACTATGTGCATACCAGTGAAAATAATGATAATGACCCAAGCATAATATGATAACTTCATATACAATTTTTACATAGGTTGCTGTATACAAGTGGAAACATAATTTACATAGATATTGTTGTTAGGATCAAGCGCTTACTACTAGGCCAAGAGCTATAACTGTTAGTCAGGGCGCAATTCTATTTCCTTAACCCACAGTAGAGCAGACGCCCAAGCGCCATGGTTCGACTATGACTTGGCCCCTCGGGCCTCCGCCATGGGACAATTAATGCCACACTTTGGCCAACAATCTCCCCCTTAGCAATTGTTCTGCTAGGAATCGAACCCATGACCTTAGCTCTGATACCAATTGTTAGGATCAAGTGCTTACCACTAGGCCAAGAGCTATAGCTATTAGTCAGGGCGCAACTCTATTTCCTTAACCCACAGTAGAGCAGACGCCCAAGCGCCATGGTTCGACTATGACTTGGCCCCTCAGGCCTCCGCCATGGGACAATTGATGCCACACCTTGGCCAACAATTGTAACTTGGATAAATGATGGTTGGATATGAGACCATATGAGTATCAACGTTTCCAACCTTCATTTACATATACATGCCCACTTTCTTGATTGAATTTAATTAAATGTTCAGCTCTTTCATGATCTACAAGGTCCACGGATATGCTTGTATCAAATGTCAAGGTGAACTTTATCACAACATTGTTGCTGTCATTTTCAACAATTGATGCTATCATTGTTTTCAACTCTTCATAACTTAAACCTTCTTTGATAATTCTTAATCTAACAATTCCACAATATACATTAAAACTACCGCTTCATTTCTCACAAATTTTCCTCCGGTATGAACAAAGCATACTAGATTTTTCGTAGACGAGCTTGCCATTACGACTTACGACCTGCACAATACTCTTGTCGTTAACAACTTCACCCCACACATAAACCACTTTAGCAGCTATATTTCCTTAGGACATTCAGTTGTTATTTACAATCTTACCAGCTATATTAACAACTGTCACTGCCTTCATTAACACTCCTTCTCACCTTCAGCCACCAGCCCTTCTCACCATTGTATCTTCACCTTTGTCTGCATTCCATCATCAGTCTTAATCAGAAATAGAGCATGAACAACACAAAAATAGAGCATGAACAACATAAAAATAGAGCCCACAGCTACCCTTTCCCAAACACATCTCAACAATATCCACACTTCATACTTTACATTTCACTAGGTCACCCTTCAAGCACCATAACTATAAAAAAAATCCAAGAGATAATCACATTAACACACACACACACACACTCAGCCCCAACCTCTACTAAAACTGACCAACTATCAATATACAATAAAACCAACCCAGCAGTCATATAGTTGTCATTGACAACCTAGGCAGCCATATTGACAACTATCGCGCCCTCTATTGACAACCTCATCTGCTACATTTTACCATTCTGTTACAGCTCTTCACAAACCTCCATTTTCACCTTCATCTTCCTTACATCACCGTTTTTTCAGACACACACCACACATAACACAAATAGAGCATACAACTTCCTATTTCATACCACACCATTTAAAACCTATCCACACCATTTAATACTACACATTGCATCTTACTAGCTTCCCCATCAAAGTTGAAAACAATAAATTAACATCAAATAGTTAAACTCACATGAACCTTTTCATCAAACCACCTATACAGTGCACAATCGCACATTACAACTTCTCCAACATTTAGGGCAAAAACGCACAAAAACTAGGTGGAAGAAGAAGATGGAAGATCAAATCTTTGGAAGAACAAGGTGGAAGACGGTTATACTGCTCACTTTAGTGACTTCTTGTTCTCCATGCTACACTCTTCTCGCACGAATGGAGATGAAGAGAAAGCCACCAGCAGCGCGAATGGAGATGAAGAGAAAGCCACCAGCTGATTTCCCTTTTCAAGCATCAAGGGCATCTATGTCTTTTCCCTCTTGAAATTAATTACACACTGGTACCTTGGGACTGGTGGTTAAATATTTTAAAATCTAGGACCATTTGTTAAATATCTCTGCTATGTGGGACTGAACAGTAAATCTCCGAATCATATTGCCAAATAAAGGCCTCTCTAGTTAATAGCATGTTAATGTATAAGGACGTAAACTCCTATATAAAAAATGAGAAAGGTTCGCGTGACCATGAACTGAAGGCCAAATTTCACCTACCAATTAGTGTAAATTAAGTATCGTACAACTTTCGCGAGAGCATCATCTTATTTTTTTTTTTTCACTTGTGAACCGTTCATTTTTCCTTCAACTTCATAAGGGACGTTTCGACTAATTTGATAGAATTGATAAAATTGTAGCATTTTTTAAAGATTGTATCTACATTTATATCATTCAAAATTTAATTGCACCGAAACTTTTCAGCCAATATTCTAATAAAAATTCAGAGGATAAGGCTTACGAACCAATTAGCATACGTCATACAGCACTCCTGGATATGCACAATTTACTGGAAAGATTTGTTTCAATAAATACAATATCTTGTGTGTGTGCGCGTGTGTGAGAGAGAGGGGGGGTGACAGAGAGATTATCTCTGCACGAGTTAAATCCACTAATGGAAATAGTGTAGAAACCGATTTGCTTCAGATTTGTTTCAAACTCAAATTACAGGATGGCTATGAACAAATGGAAATGATCACTACCAACAATCCCACTTGTCTACGCTTCTTAATTAAATCGAACTTCAGAGCTATATAAAATGTTGAATTTGGTTCTAATTGCGACACACAACTTTGCAGAGTAAGAACAAGAACTTGATCGGCAAAGAAGCGTTTTCTTTAATTTTCACGTCAATGACTCTTTACCAATTTGCCTTACTTCCAAATGCTACTTTATCCTTCAAAAACAAAATGCTTCCATCAATCATGAGCTCTCGTGTTCCCCGTACAATCCAATGTACGGCTTCAGTCAGTGTAGTTTCTTATCAAACCAACGATGATTCTCGTCGATCCGTGAATTACTTCCAACCTTCAATTTGGCACTACGATTATATCCAATCACTGAGAAGTGACTTTATGGTATGTTACTTGATTTCCCTCGCTCTCATAATTTAATATAGTAAATATTAGCCTTCTTTTAAACTTTATACAATATCTTAATGATCAATTGAAAGTTACTGCAGGAACAATCATGTGCAGTGGAAAGTGATGGGCTTAAGGAACAAATAAAAAAGATGCTCTCAGAGTTGGAAAATCCTGTGGATCAACTTGAGCTCATTGATCTTTTACAAAGATTAGGGGTAACAGCTCATTTTAGCCCGGAAATACGAAATCTGGTAGAAAACATTTACAACAATCGGGAAACCTTAAAGAAGAGAAATTTACATGCCACGGCTCTAGAATTTAGAATCTTAAGGCAACATGGCTATGATGTGTCATCAGGTATTTATTCATCTTTGAATTGTTAACTTTACCTAATTAATTTTGAAAATATACAGTTATTGCAAACAAAACACCAAGAAAAAGAATTTGAAAATACCCATTTATACGTGCTATTTGTCAGAAATTTACTCAATTCTTTTTTTTTTACTTTCTTAATATTGATACTAACAATTGTAATTTGCGTGGCTCTTTTGTAGAGGTATTTGAAAAATTTATTGATCATGGTGATCATTTTGATGCTCGCCTTTCCGTTGATATTGAGGGTTTGTTATCTTTGTATGAAGCATCGTTCCTATCAATGGAAGGTGAAACAATATTAGACAGAGCGAGAGATTTTAGTTCGACATGTCTCAAAAAGTTTGTGGGGAAAAACATAAATGGAGACTATGAGATATGTCTTTTAGTTAATCATTCCCTAGAACTTCCACTACATTGGAGGATATCAAGACTCGAAGCTCGATGGTTCATTGACTTTTATGAAAGGAGGGAGAAAATGAGCCCTGATTTGCTTAAGCTTGCTAAGTTGGATTTCAACATGGTACAAGCCAACCACCAAGAAGATTTGAAACATACATCAAGGTGAGAAAAATCATATTTTTCTACTTGGAAACTTATTATTCTTTGATCTTACATAGAAGACAAACAGAAGATTGGTAAATAATAACATACTAATTTGATTTCCTTATTTTATTTTTCAATGTCAAGGTGGTGGGAAAAAATTGGACTTGGAGAAAAGCTGAGCTTTTCAAGAGACAGGTTGGTGGAGAACTTCTTTTGGACAGTGGGTTTGACTTATCAACCACAACATGGACATTTCAGAAGAGTGATGACCAAAGTCAATGCTCTAATAACCACAATTGATGATGTTTATGATGTGTATGGAAAATTGGAAGAATTAGAACTTTTCACAGATGTGGTTGACAGGTCAGCATCGTATGCTTGAAATGATTTAGTACTATATATGTATAATAATCTATTTTTCTTCTTAAACGTGCATATTTTGATTTTTCTACCTATAATTCTCCTAATTAACATATACTGCAAATTTTTTATCATATAGGTGGGATGTAAATGCCCTGGATGTGCTTCCGGATTACATGAGAATATGCTTCCTTGCACTTTACAACTTTGTTAATGAACTGGCTTTTGAGTTTCTTAAAGAGAATGAGAATGACGTCATTCCACTCCTTAAGAAAGTGGTATGCATGCATCAAGTTAATACATACATTGATTTAGTAATGATGATCGATTCTTTGCTTTCATATATTTATTAACATGCATGCCTGATTTTCTTGGCAGTGGGCTGATCTTTGTAAATCATATCTGGTTGAGGCTAAATGGTATTATAGTAATTATCAACCAAGCCTACATGACTACTTAGAGAATGCTTGGATTTCAATCAGTGCACCAGTCATCCTTGTTCACGCTCATTTATTATTTCAAACTTCAACGGCAAAGGAGGACTTGCTTAGCTTACAAGAATACTCAGATATCATTCATTCTTCATCAACCATTTTGCGCCTTGCCGACGACTTGGGAACCTCTGAGGTATGTATCCGATGTAATTCTTGTGTGTATCAAAAGTAGTCCAACATTGTAGCAGTTTTTTTCACAACTAACTGTTGCAAATTACTACTCCATATAGAGCCAGTCAAATAGCTACACATCTATAGCTGTTGGCCTAAAAACCACCAAGAATGTGACACATTGTAGTTGTTGATATGAACGTCTATAAATGAACCACTGCCAAATACATTTTGCAGCAAAGTTAGTTGCTGCCCTGCAACATTAAGATCACAACAAATGGGATATTTATGTGCTTACGCATATATTATGGTATAATTTTTGAATTGCATGAAATATGATATCATTTCTTAATCATCTTTATTTTTATTTTTCTTTAGCGTGAAAAGGAGACAGGTGATGTAACCAAATCTATTGAGTGTTACATGAATGAAACTGGAGCTTCTGAAGCTGAGGCTCGTAAGCATATAAATTCTTTGATATGTGAAACTTGGAAGAAGATGAATAAAGAAGCTAGTGATTCTGCTCACCCTAAGTGTTTGATTGAAGTTGCTATGAACCTTGCAAGGATGTCTCTATGCATGTATCAACACGGAGATGGTCATTCTGTCCAAGATCCTCAAACCAAGAATCGTATTATGTCATTAATTTTTCATCCTGTTGTATGAGTGCATGGGGCAACCAATATTATAACAAGAAGGCCTAACACTTCCATAATTACCAAAATTGGTCATGTGTGAATTTTGAGATACATTAAAATTATAAATGAAAGAAGTGTCCAATTGTATTTCAAAATTGTAGCCTGTTACGAATATAATATTTACCTGAACGCCTATATCTCATCATATCTCTCTAGTATCTCCTTATCAACTCCTACAATCATGGAGTTAATTTATTGTGATATTGTAAAACCATGTCTATAAATAGAAGATGTGTGACTTGCAATTTGTACATACATAATGAATAAAAACTATTATCTCTTACTCTAATTATCTCATTTTCTCGTGTCGTCTTTTTCATTACATCATAACAGAGTCTCTAACCAATGCATGAAATATCCTTGATCCGCTTATTATTGCCACAATTTCATCAAGTATAATTTGAACCATTATATGGAATCAAAAAAACCATTTCCAGTTGTTTTAGGCATCAGGCTTCATTTGCTAATGTCAAACCCTTTGCACAAGCCTGCCCAATCTAAACTGCTCAATCCTTTGATGTAGCTATTCTAAGCATAAGAGTTCAGTCTTTTTATAAAACACCATTTTCCTTATTTATTTTGATTAAGTTTTTTCTGAAAATTTTTTAAACTTTTCAAAACAACTTCTATATAAAAGCTGTTTTTAGAAAAATCCACTAAACCAAGTTTGATCCTGGATTATCACTCTATAGTTGTAGATTGAAAACAGTTTTTTCTTTAAAAACGTTCTCTAGGTTCATCAACTTACTAATAATTCATTAACCCCTATTTGTTACCCATCAAGGGTAACCCTTACCTGTAACTTGTGAGGAGTTATTACCCTCACAGCAACATTATGTCTCATATTACTATATATATAATTTATACAATTATATATACATATCCATTTAAGCCATCAAGGCTTATATCGAAATAAATCCTTAAACTACTAACTAAACAAAATATGTGTAAGTGAGGTTCTTCCTTCCTCCTCCTCCTTATCCTTCCTTCTCACCTTCTACATCTCCTCAGTCACCACTTCCTTGCCTCTTGAACTACCCGCCTTAACTGTATTTTATTTTAAAGGACAAGTGAGATTCGAATATTCGCGTAGAAACCACAATTTATCATATAGTTATAATAATTCACAATCATGCAAAAACAAGCCCCATTCTTACATGGTAATAGTACAAATCATGAGGTCTCACCTCAACAACTTGGCAAATCACATGATCATGGACACATCAATTTGCATAACATGCAATTAGCTCGAGGTAACTATCAATTAGCTCCAGGGAACTATCCCATAGGACCTCCTTACACCAAGCAAGTACTATAACACCACTTCATGGATGGCCCATAGGAAACTATCCTGTAGGACTTCCTCACACTAAGCAAGTATTGTAACACCCCTTTATGGGTGGACTAGAGGAAATTGTCCCCTAGGACTTTCTCACACCAAGCAAGTACTATACAATCGTTCCTCTACAGAATCAATTGATCACCATATCATAGCATGCATAACAAATATGACACAAACAAACAATCAAAATTAAATATATAAGAATAAGATAAAATGATTTCTACCTATTTCCCTTTGTTTCTGGTTACCTTCCTCGGTATTTCCTTTTTCAGTCTTCCTCGAGGTGCTCAAGCAGATGTTGAATCCTAAAAATATGTACATATAATATTACATTAATTATATGCTTATCAAGCTTTGTTTAACTCCACTTTTTCTGATATTCCCACTTCTACCCCTTTACTTTATTTAATCTTCGATATTTCTCATTCAAGCTGTTTTCTTTGTCCAATTATAAAAGAAGGATATCATTACCTTTATTATTGAATTCTTCTTATTTATACACTTATTCAAATTATTATTCTTCCAGATTTCAAAACCAAACTTTATTGGTTTAAAACTTGCAATCTATTTATCTAAATAATGCATTATAGTACTTATTTTAAAGCTTATTATGAATACTATTTACTTACCAAATTTCATGGTCAACAGAAATTATTTGACCATCTAAAATTCCACTCAGATGCAGCTGCCCAGGATAAAAGCTTAATTGTTTTATTTCATTATTCTTGCCACTTTACCAAAAGTTTTCTTTAACATCTGATAGACACTTTAAAGCCTTCAAAATACAACTCCTTGACTCGTAAATTTAATTTCAGTTTGCAGAGTTTGCATATATACACATACACGCTCATGCACATATAACTTTACCACACAAATAAAACCAACATTTGCAATTACTGACACCACAAGCTTTATTCTCAACTGCACATACAAAGTATGTGTATATATATAACCTTACTTTTCTTTTCTCCTCAGTTTCCTCATAATCGAGGTCTTTCCTCTTGAAACAAAAAGCCCATGTTTTAGTTCATCAATCCCAGGAACAAGCATGGACATGCAGCAACTCAGATAACCCAAAATGAAAAGGATAATCAATATGCATACCCTTACTCGCCACTTTACAGACTCGGGAGCTCAATTTCATAGCTCAAAACATTTATTAAACCCTTTAATCCACAGAACCGAGAGCCCTGATTCGGTTAACAAACCCATACCTTAAAAATCAACATGCATGTCCATCATTTCAACTTAAAATAACCCCCAAAACATCAGAATAACACCTTAGAACCACAAAATCCTAATTATTTTGACCACAATTCGAAGAGAATATGGATTCTGTAAGCATGAACAGTGACCCACGAACTTGAGCTTCCAGAAAACTAAATAAACTCAAGTGCATTGATTGATTCAAATACCAAAAGCTTCAATCTTACTCCTTAATCGACTTAATCGGTGAAATACTTCAGATTTATCCCTTCTGATTCATCCCCAAAACCCAAAACGACAGAAATCGAAGAAGCTGAGGGCAGAAAAAGGTCCAGGGGACTCACTTGAACCAGAATCCGTGCATGCATGCGTTGCCGGCGCCTTTATCCGGTGATATTCACGGCGTCAAATATTGGTTGCATCGTGCATCTATTCATTGCCTCCGCCCAGGAGTTAGGATTCTTCTTGAGGAATCTTTATTCCTAAATTACCAGATATTAAAAAATCGAAAAGTTAAAATAAATTACCACTGGAATTGTAATTGCGAGAATTTGAAAACGCGGTTGAGAAATACTTTTACATAAATTGAAATAAATATATGAAAGAGATTATGTCGTTTTACTGAAAAACATTGTTAAATGTATGTTTGGACCCTGTAAACGCTGAGCCAACAAACACATTATTTGAAATGACCACTCCTCAAAATATAATTATAAAATTTCTGGATTACATTTATCTATGCAGAAATTTGAGAAATGTTTTGTTAGATGTGACCAAATTTGAAATTTTATATTAGTTTTACAAATGTAATGAAAGAGGATGTAGAAAGGAAAGTAGAAATTTTTATTAGGGGCAATTTAGTATTTTTAATTTGATATTTTTATTTTTATCACTGTAAATAATTATAACATGATCTCACTGGTAAATATCACAGATCATGTGGGTTAATTAAAATGGAAGGCAAATGAGAACAATCCGCTGGGGATGGGGTATGGTCTGATAGCAAAGCTTAAGAATCATAAGTTCGCACTTACGAAACCGTGCGTTTATGGGATAGGGACGATATGTTAAGCGGGAGAAAAGGATCGAAGCTGGTTCCCAATTTAATTCTTCCACATTTTCCTTTTTGCATTCTGCTACTCTCCCTCTATTTTAGATACAATATAAATCTATATTTCAATAATTAACTTTGTCTCAAAATTTGATCTTTAATATATAGATTGATTATTTCAATAAATTTTGGGTAAATTTACTTAATTTCTCAAATTTTCTTAAAAATAAAAAAATTTAAATAACATTTGGCTCAAAAATTTATTCATATTAATTCAAAAATTTGTAATTGACTCCCCAAAGTCTCAACTACATTCATATCATATTGATCAAATTTCATGATGTTATTAGAGGTCATTATTGCTTTACATTTTTGAACTATC
Organism: Vachellia pachyceras; assembly: GCA_025593235.1. Classification (NCBI taxonomy): domain Eukaryota; kingdom Viridiplantae; phylum Streptophyta; class Magnoliopsida; order Fabales; family Fabaceae; genus Vachellia; species Vachellia pachyceras. The sequence goes on from JANTPZ010114360.1 coordinate 16,165, forward strand.
ATTTAATTTTAAGTTGGAATAATTCAACAATGGATCACATTACACTTATATGTGGGTGTCATTATATCTTATCGCGATCTAAATATAAAGTGATATACTAAGGTTTAAGAAATTAAGTAGGCTCAATTAGGTGTGTGGACCAATATATACTGAGACCCAATTTTGCTAGCCCGTATTTATTGATTGGCTGAATACTGGATCCCCCTACAAATACAAGGCTATGATCAATGGGTTAGTTAAGGGTTAATAGCTGTTTTGTTTCCCCATCTGCAAACAGTTTTCTCTCTTATCTAGTGATAACCTGATTAATCTTCCCCTTCTGTCATATTCATCCTTTCCATCAAAGGCATTCATAAATCTAGATATGCTTCCGCAATAATCTGTATTACTCAATTGAACTTGTATGCCTTTTAGAACACACCAAGTGGTATAATAGAGTCTACATAGTAGGTTCTCTGGAATAAATCAAAATTTTTGTGAAAATTTATGACCCTGGAAAACCAGTTCGTGGCGGAAAACGTGGTTAAGGATGAAGGCGTAAGTTTTATTTTTTGAGAAAAACTGAAACAGCAGGCAACAAGTTGGCGCCGCGTGAGGGAGAGGGCAGCGAATCGGGTTAAATCGGGGTTTTCGCCTCGGATCCTAGGGCACCGTTTTGGCTGGAGGATTTGAATCACCCAATCGGACCATTTATGGTTCATTTTTATGCCATTAAATGAAACACCGCTTTTCGAATTGAAAAGCTTGCTTTCTAGGCTCAAACATTTTTGGCCCACTTCAAAAGGGGCAAAGAAGTTTGCATTTTGGGACTTTATTTGCTGAAAAACGTGGTTTGGGCCAAAAAAGGGCTACCGAAATTTTTTCCTTAACAGTAGGGCCAATTTTTTGGGCCCCTTTCTATTGAAATCATTTTGGGCCAATATATTTTGGGCTGGTCTCCATTATTAAAAAAAGAATTGAATCGTTTTTTGGGCCTTGGTGTTTTGGAATGAGATTTTGACTTCTGTGCATAAAAAAATGAATATGCAAAGGAAACATTTTCTGGGCCATGCATTTGGGCAATTACAAAGGATGCTATTTGGGCCGAAGAATTGGGCAGGTTGAATTGTTTCAAAAGAAAAATTCCAATCCTACGTTTATTTTTTATTTTTGAACCCTTTAAGTTTCTCTGTTTCAACTTGCGTTTTATTTCCTTTTCTGAAATTTTCTGGGCCTGTTGAATTGGGTTATAAAAAAAGGAAGGAAAGGGGTCTGGGCCACGTGCCTGGGTTGTTTCTAAATAGAGAATGGGCTGGATCATTTTTGGCCCTCTCTATTTTGTTTTGAAATCAATATTTTTTGCCTCAAAAAAAAATTTTAAAATTTGAAAATGTATCTGGCCCTGATTTTTCTGGAAATCCTCTCGAGTACCTTATGTTTATAATTTATTTCCGGAAATATTTTATGAATTATTTTGAATTGTTTACATAAAGGAAATTATTTTGTACATATTTTTAAAATACATGCAAACAAGGTATTATGAAATTGGTAATAAATTTCAAATAAATTTTCAAGGCTTTTGTGCCCATTTAAGGTTCTTTATCTTTTATGCCAATTAAATAAATTGACACAACATCACACCAAAGTGTGTTCTCTTGCAAAAATTATTTATGAGGCATATTGGAGACGGCTAGTGACTGTATACTTTCATGCAAATATTTAATCGGCCCAAAGGAAGGTTGATACTTGGCAGAAATATATAGACACCTGTAATGATAAATATGTGGCAATTCTCAGGTATTATCATGCGGATAATAATGTGTTCCAAAGAACAATTATTGTTTGGCAGATACTATTGTCAGTATTTGTTCATTACAATAAGATGTCACTGACAGTTAATATTATTATTCTAAGATAAAATATTAATGTTGTTATAGGTATTTTTGCGATGGGGATTACATTTATTTGAATTTATTGCCATTATCTTTTATGTGGATTTCTTTAAATGGAAAAGAAATAACATTATGGTAATTTTGGGATGTATAGATCTGGACCTTACATTAAGAACTAATCCTCCTCCTCTCACAAGTGAAAGTACTCTTGAAATACAAAGGTATTTTGATAAGTGGGAGCGATTAAATTCGCAGGAGTCTCATGATCATAAAGTGTGGCATCCCAGAAGCCTTTAGAGGTGCTGTGATAATAGTATTCTTAATGCTAGGGATTTTCTTTTCAAAATTGAAAAGCACTTTGTAAATAGCGATAAGGTAGAAACAAGCATGCTTTTGCAACGCTTGATTTCTATGAAGTATAAGAGGCAATGAAATATAAGAGAATATTTTATGGACATATCCTGCATAACTGCAAAACTTAAGGAATTAAAACTTGAGCAATCTAAGGACCTTTTGGTATACTTGGTGCCTATTTCTCTTTCTACACAATATATCCAGTTTAAGGTCAATTATAACTTATAAGGAAAATGGACTCTGAATGAACTTATATCCTATCTTGTGCAAGAAGAAGAGATACTAAGACATGGCAGCTCTCACAGTTGTGGCTAGCACCTCTAGAGGGAAGGGCATAAAGAACAAAATTTTCAGAGGCTGCAAAGGGTTCTGTTCAAAGAAACCTGTTAAGCATCCTGCTTCTACTTCTAACCCAGTAAAGAATACTTATAATGAGGTAAATGGGAGAAGCATTAAAGATTGTAGCCTACATTTTGAATAGAGTACTAACTAAGGTAGCTGCTAAAATACATTTATGATCTTTAGACGAGCAAAAAGTCCAATCTAAGACACGTTCATATTTGGGGTTGTCTAGGTAAGGTAAGGCCTTATATGCCTCAAGAAAAGAAACTAGAACCCAAAACAGTAAGGAGTTATTTTATTGGATATTCAGAAAGCTTAAGGGGTTATAAGTTTTATGATCCTACTCTCAAGAATATTTTTGAAACGGGAACTACACGTTTCTTTGAGGATGTTGAGCTTGGGGGAAGATAAAGTAAGAAATATCACTTTCAAGAAAAAATCGACCTCTATTACTGAGTTGAATATGTCAGTTGCTTCTAAAAACATAGGAATTCCAATACCTGTTGTGATTAAAGAAGTAAATCTAGAACATCTATAATGTGATGTTCAAGTTGAAATTCCTCTTATAAAGATTGAAGTTCCTTAAGTGGAAACTCAACAACATCAAGAAACGATGTTAAGATGATCTACATGAGGAAGGAGAAATGTAATTTTGGATGATTACATTCTCTTCCTTCAAGAACGTGAGGAAGAAAATGGTGTGGTGGAAGATGATTTAATCAACTTCCAACAAGCAACGCAAAACTACAACTCTTAAAAGTGGATTGAGGTGATGAAAGAGGAGTATAAGTCCATGCAAGACAATAAGGTTTGGAATATTATCCCTTTACTGGAAGGTGCAAAACCCATTGGTTGCAAATGAATATTTTAAACCAAAAGGGATGCAAATGGAAAAGTCGAAAGATGTAAGGCTCATCTTGTGGCAAATGGCTTTACTAAAAAAGGAAGTGATTGACTTTAAATAGACTTTCTCTCCAGTTTCTTCGAAAGACTGTTTTAGAGTAATCATGACACTAGTCACCCATTTTGATCTTGAGCTCCATCAGATGGATGTTATGACTGTGTTTCTCAATGATAACATTGATGAGACGATTTATATGAAGCAATCAAAGAACTTTGTGTTAGGAATACCTACTCTATGGTTTGCAAATTAAAGAAATCCATATATAGTCTCAAGCAAGCTTCACGTCAATGGTACCACAAATCTCATTAGGTAATTATCTCATTTGTTTTCAAGGTAAATCCTGTTGATCATTCTGTATATCATAAGGTTAGTGGGAGTAAGTTCATTTTCCTGGTTTTATATGTTCATGACATATTGCTTGCCACCAATAATTCAGATTTGTTAGGGAAACCAAGAAATTTCTATCAAATAAGTTTGAAATGAATTATCTTGGTGAAGCTTCCTTTGTATTAGAAATCCAAGTTCACCAAGATAGAAATCGAGGTGTTCTTGGATTATTAGAAAGGAGTTATATCAATAAAGTGCTTAAGAGGTTTGACATGTAAGATTGTACACTAGGTGACACCCCTATTGCTAAGGGAGACAAATTCAGTCTCAAACAATGCCCTAAGCAACACTTGAGATTAAAGAAATGGACAAGATTCCCTACTCTTCAGCTATTGGGAGTCTTATGTGTACTTAAGTATGTATGCAACCAGATCTTGCTTTTGTTATTGGAATGTTGGGTAGATATATGAGTAACCCGGGTATGGATCATTAGAAAGCAGCCAAACGGGTTATAAGATATCTAAATAAAATAAGGGATCACATGTTCATGTATCGTAGATCATATCAGTTGGAGATAATAGGGTATTCTGATTTTGATCACGATGGATGCCAAGGTATTTGTTAGGATGGCTGCACCCAATAGGGGGTGAATTGGGTGTTGCAAATATTTTCGTTCAAAGCTTAATTTATCAAAACATTCAAATCATAAGTTAATCAAAACAGAGGATAAAAACAAATTGAGTAAAAATGAAGTAATTAGAAATTAGAGAAGATGAATGAAAGATAAACACACAACAGTTTATCCTGGTTTTTCTTACCTACGTCCAGTCCTCAGATACTTCTGAGATTTTCAATCCACTATAATATCCAAGTTTATACTAGGCACTTGGAAAACCATTACAATCACAATGTCATCACAGACACTTGTGAATTTCGTTCAAGTTTATCACGGTGGATACTTGAGAACCCCATAAATATTTACAGGCATTTATGAACCCTCTCAAGTTTGCAATGCAGGTACTTGAGAAACCTTTACAATCACTCCTCCTTAGCACATGTAAGGTTACACCGGGAATCACACTTCCTCACAATATTTGTTATAACAGAGACACTCATGCTCTGTTTCTCAACTCAAACTCAGACTAACAATCTCAAGATCCTAATCTTGATTTTCTCACATATATACATTGAGTTTGGATGAATCAATAAACTACTCTCTCAAAGAGTGGATAAATAAATATTGAAGCTCTCAGAGAAGATATTAGAGTCCTAAAGACGTGCTCTATTTTACCTTCACTAACTCCATATTCTTCGTCTCTTCTTTCTCTATTCGTTGCTTCCTCATATTTATAGATGCTGGAAAAAATACATCCGTTGGAGAGAAGCGTTGTATCCGTTACACTTTATTTCAATGCTCATTATCTTGTATTAATTGTTCTACGTTAAATGGCTCTGGCATGAAGAGAGTGTTGACTGCGAATTTGTCCGTTGAGAGTCATGCTGAAAAAGTATTTAGATGACCTATTCCCTGTTGCTAAGTCAAGGCATAAAGCATTTATGAGAGCAGGTTAAATTGTTAAACACAGATATGGAAAGCTTTGCAGAGAGTAGGTAAAGCTGTCAGGAAATAGCCGTTGAAAGCAGTACTCAAATTCTGTTTCACAATATTCGAGTGATGACCAAGTATTTTGAATTTTACAAAACAATAATGCTTTTGAAATTACTCGAGTGTTTGCTGAGAGTATTGCAGAAGTTTTTGAATTCAAACACAAATACTAGAGTGTTAAAAATACTTTCAGTTGCTACTCGAGTATTCAGAGGCGAACTTGAAGTGAAGTGTTTTGTAATAGCCTAATACTCGAGTGTTCAAAACATAGAACTCGAGCGTTGTTACTTCTTTTACCATTACTCAAGTTTCAGAATGGAAGTGTTGTGTTTATTTGAAAAATACAGCTCGATACTCGAGTATTAGAAATCAATACTCGAGTGTTGACATTATAAACTCGAGTGTTCTGCTTCAAGTGTTGCCTCATATGTTGAAATAAAGCTCAATACTCGAGTGTTGTAAACTAGCACTCGAGTGTTGGCAACACTTTCATGATAACTCGAGTATTCTACTTCAAGTGAAGTACTGAGGTTTGAAAAAGCAACTCGATACTCGAGTATTAAAAACTCAATACTCGAGTGTTTGCCAATACTTCCACTTGTAACTCGAGTACTCAGCTTCAAGTGATGTTCTGCAAACTGAAAATGGAACTCGATACTCGAGTGTTGATAACCAAAACTCGAGTATTGACATCACTTTCAGAATTGGAAAATATTTAGAAAGCACGATACTTGAGTTTTGGAAATATAAAACTTGAGTTCTATGAACCATAAGGCACAACTCGAGTTCTAAGAATGCTGTAACTCGAGTTTCGTGAAACCTGTGACATAACTCAAGTATTCCCAAGTTATAACTCAAGTTTTACTGAATGTTTAGTGTCAAGGTTCCATTTAGATCATGATACTCAAGTTTTAGTAATGAAGAACTCAAGTTTTGCTTCATAATGAACTTGCATCAGGTCACAGTCCAGCTTTCAGCATATGGCAAAATTTACAATGGCTATAACTCTCTCAATTCAACTTCAAACCTTACAAATAATATATCAATGGAAAGCCCTGCAAGTCTAATTTCACATGAAATAAGAATCAGTCCAAAATATATTATAGAAAGAAAGTTATGATAGATACAA
>JANTPZ010114361.1:0-24583 GCA_025593235.1 Vachellia pachyceras
AAAAAAAACCACATAAATAATAGTTAGGATAATGCTTTTGATCCAGATTAAAATAACAAAACCACTTCTCTTAATCTTGTTGAATTAATTTGCTAACTAATTACCTAGAGACATCTTAGCTCCTTAGAGATCGACCTTAAGGTTGTGCCACTATTTACATAAACTTGAGAATTAAATTTGGTCTTAAAACGACTAGAGATCAAATTGTTAGCTTTTGAAGTTCGACTTAGTCAAGACTCATGTTGCCATTTTTTGTTTTTTGGATTGTTTCCTCACTTTAAATATGTCATATCTAATCATCATTATATCAATCTTAACCTCTGCATTACCTAACGGGAAGAATTTTAAAAAAAAAAAGAAAGAAAAAGAACAAATTAAATTTTGCACAAAGTTGGTAAAATTATTTACTTTCTATTTTTGTTATATCAGGCATGCCACACACAAGCGATAGCACTTATGTCATCACTTAAATTGTTATTTTACTCTGCCCATTTTTTTAAATTATATATCTGCTTTTAATAGATTTTCATTTTATAGAATCTATAAAGTAATTAATATTTTAATAAATATTTTAGTATGGATATTTTTGTGGAATTATAACAAAAAATTAAGAAAAATGAGCAAGATCTTATTAGAATTTATATCATAAATTAAAACTAAATATAGTATTGTAATTCGGTGATTTGAAGAATATTAATTAATAATTTTAACTAAATTTTTTAGGTTCAATGCCATTGTGAGCTGTTGATGAAAATATTTTTGGTATTATTCATATATATAATGTATCAATGTTTTAGTGTTGTTTCTTACATACTGCATAAATAGTAAATAGATATAATATTAAGTCACATGTAGCACTGCACCATCATATGAAGTGCAATTTTTAATAAACTATTTGTTTAAGTTCAATTTCCTACGAATGAAGAAATGAAGAGAAAACTACAGAAGCTTTATTAGATCCCAATACATTATTAATAATTTTATTCATACATGCATACATACATATTGAAAAGGTCATACTCCTGCAAGATTTTCAAGATATAACCTAATTAGTGAGGTTGCCAGGAAGGTACATTTTGGGATGTAGAAGTGTAAAGTGACTTATCAAGTGAAATGAGGAAACACATTGGTTCTCCTTCGATCCCAAATATCTAGATAAATAATTTATAAATATTAAGAAAATGAGCTAATTTCATTAATTATTTGTAATAAGTGCATGTTAATTTTCCTGAAATACTATCTTCATTCTATTCAAAAAGAAAAAAAATATTATCTTCATTATCACCCCATTAATGGAAAATCACATTTAATGTATGTAGTCAAAGGGATAGTTTAAAAAAATTACATATTTGGGAGATACTGTGAATTGAAACCACATATTCAAGATTAAAGTAAACTTTTTAAAAGGCCAGCTCTTACATTTAGAATTGGTGTATTTATGGTAAATGGGGGGTTAAGTTTAGCGCAATAAACTAGTCTCACATAACATGAAAAACAAAAGTTAATATCCCCAACCCCACCGAAAGATGTGCACATATTTAGTATCTTATAGTATTTTAAACTAAATTGCCTCCAACAAAAGAATATATGTACTTAGGAGGAAACAAGGTTGGTGGAGATACAATGAACAAATATAAGCCGCAAAACTTAGAGAGAAGGCATAGTAAATCTAAATCTATAATGCCTCTATTTCTCTAGTGACCTGAAAAAAATAGAATTTCTCCATTTCTGGAGATTCCAATGCTGTAGTCTGAAGTTTAAACCGTATACGGAAACAAAACCGCCACGAATACCATTTTTTGCAGTGTGGTTGCAAGAGAATCACTGGGCAAATCTTCTTTGGCAGTGCGCCCACCCAAACACATATTATTGCACATATATAAGTAGAGGGGGGTGAACAGCCAATGAAGAAGTTGCCCTGTAATTCACCTCTGCAACAGACAGGCCAAGCGAAGCCATAATTATATTGCATATTGCTTTCTCATGATAATGTCTTTTTTATAGCTTCGTAGATTTGGCATATCCTTTGGAACTATCCCTCACTACCTACATACTTTTTGTTTTAGTATTTGGTTTATTCTTTTCTTGTATCAGAATATTTTAGAATACCTCACATTCTTCCTACTCTTCTCCTTCTCTCTTAATGTCTATTGTCTAAAATTGAACCTGAGACTATGTGGGAAACTCTTGGCATCATCACCAACATGTCACTCGTTCCATTTACCTTTGTCTCGGAACATTATATGTCCTCCTAACAACACACGTCTAGAATGGAACAAATTATTTGAATTAGCGGTATAAACTACTTTTCTAACATAATCTATGGTCTACAAAATAAATATATAAAAAAGTTTTATCTTAACTTACATGAACGTGCTTTTGTAACGTTATGGGAAATAGATCTATAGTATTCAGGTGTGTGTGCCTTTGTCTTTATCTTCTAACTACTATGTATATATGTATAGTATTTAGTTTCTAAGTTTACATCAAAGAATGCAAAAGAAAGTGCAATATTTTGTTTTATTGTACGTTCTTCCAAAACACTAGTGTTTATCATATTATACTATAAATGCGTGATTTTAAATTTGTTTTCATTACTTTATCCACTATGAAAGGTGAAAATATGCCAAATGGTCTGTAACCTGTTCAGTTTATAAAAAGGGTTAAGATATATTTTAAGGTTAAAATATATAAATAGGTCAAACTTATTTTATTAAAGCCTAGTTTGTAAGCCTTTAAGATTCAGTTTGTTTACAAGTTAAAAAATATAATTATATTTATATCCTATATAAGAATTTATATAATATACTAATATAATATTGATTTTTTTCATTCTTATATTATAATTTAGATATAATTATAAAGGTGGTATGCAGGAAAGCCTCGTCGTATTTCTAACGAAGGCTTGTGTTGGTCTATCTAGCACTTTGGTTTGTTAGCATATGTGAAGTTTTTAAAATGCAAACTTTTTTTAACATGTTTCAAATCAGGCATTTGTACATACCAAGTTTAGGTTAAAATAAAGCCTTTTACAGGCCACTTGCTAGGCTCAAACCTACCTGTTAGTTGTTACAAACATATTTCCACCCTACCCATAATTAAGGAGACTATAAAGAATTAACAAAAAATAATTAAGGATATGCTTCCATACTAATTAATTTTCTCAAAAGTTATCATTTATATAAAGCATAAAATCTCAACAAGCTGTGCCGTTCAAAAGGAGGTCATAAATAATATTAGATGGTTTATTCCTCAAATTTCATCCAACATATATGGGACCTAAAATATATTTTGTTCTCATTAAATTTTAAAAATGGTGTTTCCATAAAATATTGTGTCATATTTTAGTCAAAGGAGATGAGAGATTCTAGGTATCTATCTATTATATAATGAGCCTATTGGTTTCATGGAAATATAGGCCTCTCTCATTTGCTCAGTCTATTCTAATCACAACTAGTTGCACTTATAACGCATGCAGTCAACAATGAATGTAACCCCGGCAACTTCATACGTCCATATATGAATTCGTAAGGTCACACACACACACAGAGATATATATATATATATATATATATGCATATATGGATTTTGATTTTGATGAGAGACTGGTTTAAAAGGGAGCTAGAAATAGAATCATAGAGAATGATGGATGACTTGAGAAAGAAGATATATACTGAAGCATGTTCTCATAGTCATCAGAAGATCCTGTCAGAATATTCCTGAGGCCCAAGCCCATCACATTTGGAGGTCAAACGAGAATATCAGACAGTTCAGGTTGTTAACCGATAATATGACACCAGCATTCATCATATTTGTAATGGAGTCATCCCAATTCTCATTCTCTTAGTGATATCTGACTCGATTTTAGAAGAGAGACCTGAAAATTTATAAAGCATACTACACTTGCCGTTTATCACATGTGAAACTCCTAGTATTTTAGTGAAATCTGCCCCTTTTCCAAATATTCTATTTATCTAAATATACTTCAATTAACATCAACATTTTATTCTCATTGAGATGAACACGAAACCCGTTTGTTGGGTTCTTCGGATGCAATTGTGATATAGTTATGCATATCAAGGCAATATATTGGTTGCTCAAATGGTCCTGATGTCTCTAATGTTGGATACATATCAAGAGAAGCTCCTGAAGGGAAACTCTTGACAACATGGACTGATAAACTGAAAAATTACAATTTTTCAATTTGTTGACATGGGTAATGAGTTGTCTAGTTTGTTTGCTGTCAAGAATAATGAGGAGCTAAAATCAGTTAGGAGAGCAACATACCTGACAACAAGTGTGATGAAAAGCTTGGTTGTTCGAAAGCTTGAGAATGTGATTGATCGCTAGAAGAAACGCTTCTGAGTTGGTTTGTAGGGTTCTTCTGAAGGCCCATGAAGCTGCCATCGGTTCCTTGAAGCCAGGTAACGAGTGCTGCATACCTGGCTGCACTTTCTGTTGACCATGATGAGCTTGAAGAAGAACGATGGGAGAGATATAGGAAGAACAAAATCAATGTGGAATCTCAGAGCTTTGTCAATCGGGTCAATGATCTCTGGACACGGCCAAAATTCAGTTGCCTTTAACTTGGAGTTTGATCAACCTTTGAGAGAACTTGGCTTTACTGGGATCCTTCATAAGTCCTCTGCATTTATTACCTCTACGTCAGCCTGTTTTGTCGAACTGATTGATGCACTGTTCCTTGTTGTCACTCTGAGATTGAGATTGTGAATTCAGAGAGAGTTGGTCTCGGGTACAAGAACTTTGACATGACAACGCTATTTAAGGACTTGAATAGGGATTTTCTCAGGATTGATTCCATTCCTTCCACTTCAATTGATGGCATCAAGGAATGGCTTGACACAATAAGCATTAAAAATTACGAGAGTAGGCTAAATCTGACTTGGCGCCAGATACTCAAAAGAATCTCTGATGATCCGCAGAGCTTTATCAAAGATTGGGGTTGGGAGTTTTTGGATTTAGAAGCTACGGATTCAGAATCAGAAAAACTCAAGAGTAGTCAGACAAAGGTTATAAGTCATCAGATGCTGAACCCGAGTCTGATTCAGATGATGGTGGTGATGGTGAATCAGACAGCGGAGAAGAGAAGCAAAGAAGGAAGATGAAGGCGCTTGGTAGGCCACGAGGGAGTACAGGTAGTAGCATGCCCGAGAACCAAGCTAGAGGTAGAGAATTTGATATTTTTACATCTATTTCTGGTCACTGTTATTCAAGCTTTTCATTTTCATTATAAATATCTGTGGGCACTTGCGGCATCCTTGAATGCAACATTGTTGATTTGAAATTGTTACATGGCTTCATTTTTTTTAAGCAATCATGGACCCGTCGTTGTACTCCTTCCTGTCTCAGATGCAGGAATTAATCTCAAGGTTTACTTTGTTCATAAACATGACACTTCAACCCACACGTACTTAAAATGGCTCCTATCAAGGGACAACTCTAATGAACATTATTAAATAAAATAGTTTAGAGAAAATGGCACATATTTATATTGGTTTTAAATAACTAATTTACATAATTTTTTAATATCTATAAATTAGTATCTAACTTTTATATTAAAGATTGAAATAAGTGTAAATCACAAGCAAAGTTTCTGAATGTGGGAGGCTAAAAATGACTCCTGATATACGTCTACATTTCTTATCATTAGAGCAATTTAACTATTTTGAGTAAATTAAATGAATTACTTAATTATGATGAATGTGATATGACTTTCATAAAATATATATATCCTCATTTAACAAATAAATTCGTTTACGAAATAATAATAAATGTAATATATGAAGTGTTGGCAAAAAAATGTAACATTTGGAGTGCATTTTGGTTTTTAATTAGCTTCTAATGAGATGAGGATAATGGATATGTATTGATTAATATAAGTAAATTCTGAGTGGGGCGGCCCTGCACGTGGCTTTGTGGGGCACTTGCCCTCTAAACGTGTTTGGACGCCACCTCCGATTTTTTTTTTTAAAGAAATCCAAGCACATTTTCAAAAAGAAAGATTTCTTTTGGATATTATAATACTCATACTAGACAAACCGGACCTACATTGTGCTTGTTTGAAAATCACTCCCGGGAGATGGTCCATGGCTACGTGGCTTCAGCTGTAAACTCACACTAGTTCCTCCCACCATAGCGAAAGTAATTGCGATTATTCATGATTTATACCTATGCTGAAATCGTGGGTATGATCACGTCATAGTTAGTTCAGATTGTATTGAGGCCATTATATCTAGGAATTGGAATATTGGTTTAATCCATGTATCTAGGGAGGAAAACACATTTGCTGATAGATTGTCTAAAATGGCCCATAGTTTGATGGGCAATTTCTGTTTTTACGCCCATCCCCTGGTGGGTTTCTGGTAGGGGTTCGGTGAGTTGCTTTGTGGACCCCCTTGAAATCTGTGTAATGTTTAGTTTAGCTCTATGAATGTTATCCAGTTTACACTCAAAAAAAAACAAAGAAAATCACTCTCTCCCAACGTTATGCAAATCAAAACAAAACACATCTTAAAATACATAAAAAGCATATCAAAATTCATAATAAAATTTTGAAATCCGTAAAAACAGTTTAAAATCTGTAAAGTATCTTGAAATCTATGAACTCTTTTCTCCCAACGAAATTCTCAACCACACACATGTTCAGCCATTCTCGAACTTAATCTAGTCAACTTGATTAATCCGATTGAAAATGGAAGGTGATCTTTTAAAGTTCGACCCCTTTGTTCACATGCTCAGGCTGGCTCTAATAATAAATTAACCTTATACAACAAAATTTTCAATTTGAAACATAAAAGTTATCAAAATTTTTAAACTTTTTGATTTTTTTATAAATAGAATAAGCAATTATTAATAAAATCCTTCATGAGACAGTAATTCTACCTTTTTATTATTCAATATATGTGTGTTAATTGATTCTCTTTTAAATATATAATAGCTTACGTGATATTTGAATATCCTCAAATACAATTAAAGAATTTTTCCGTTATTTATGTTATATCAATAAAAATGATTTTATCAAACTTAATAATTTGTAAAACCATTAGAACCAAATTAAATATTCTTGACATTTGAGTAGAAATTTTTTAAAATATGTGAGAAGTCCTTAACATAATAAATAATACTTCTTGTAAATATGCTTGAAAAGTACAAAGAGTTAAACCCAAAAAAATCATTCATAATATTATATAGTTAAAAAGTGAAAGTTATAAGATACGTCAGGCAAAATGAAAGAAAGTTATAAGATATGAAAAAATAATTAGAAAAGAAGTCAAAATTTTTAAAATTGATAAGTAAAAAAATTGGGTGACCCCAACCTTTTTAAACCCATGGCCCTATAGGTCTGGCCCTTTAGACATAACTTCTTTTAGATACTCTAAATCACAAACTTAACTCTCGACTTAAATAATTTGTATTTAGTTTTAAAAAACTTCAATATTATGTAAGTTAAATAAAAATCTTAAATTGTATTTTTGGTGAAAATATAAATAATCATGATATATATAAATTTACTAATTTTGCCCCCATAAACCATTTTATCTCTACCAGTCACTTAAACATAAATTTGATAATAAACAGTAACTATTCCTTATGTGACTTATTTTTTTATATTTAACATGTAAAGTACGAGTACCACTTAAGTTGGATATATATAATTATGTGATTTGAATAGTATGTTAAACATGAAAATCTCAAAGAACACAAAAGAGAAGAAGCATGTCTTATACCCAAATCCCACTTTAATACTATATGTGTGATATATGTGTTTCTTTTGACAACTTTTGTACCTTGCTGTAGAATCTACATGTGTATTTGGAAAATCTGTTGGGAAGAATGAGTTATGACTTCTGAGATGATTTTACGGATTTTAATATGGTTTTTATGAATTTTAAGACAGTTTTTAAGGATTTCAAAATTGTTTTATCTTGACTTACCTACATAGTTGGGAATAAAGAATTCCCAAAGAAGCACACTTTAGTCATTCATTAAAAACTGAAATCAACATTTAGCTAATGAAAGCTATAATCCAACAAGGGCTCAACTTTCTAACGGCTGGAACTTGGGATACACACACGCACACCAGCTGGACAAATATTACGTTGAAATATCATAAAATTTATAATTAATCCGGTAAATTATATTTAAATTACTTTTATTTCTAAACTTTTATAGCTAATCCCTCAAATTTAGTCATAAAAGCCACTCATCTAATCATTTTTATAAGACGGAAAGAGGATTTTTTATCCTATTTATAAATCTTATTATTAAATTGTTTATATAGATGTACAATTGTACTATTATTTGTTATTGTATAGACATCATTCTCATGGAGCATAATGTTAATAATAAAAAATTTTAGGCAAAATTAATAAGGTTAACGGTTTTTTTATTTTAATGAAATGCATTATAAATTATTTATAAATAGAATTAGATGAGTAATTATAATTCTTGAGATCTTTTAAGGTGATTTTATCAGGTTTTTGTCTTTAGATAATTTTTTTTGTTTTCCTTTTAAAGGGTAAGCAAAGCTTTAGTTTTCACGAGTAGGATTTACCCCCAAAAAAAAAAGAAGAAAAGAAAGTTTGGCATTAGGAGTACAAAGCAAGCAAAGAATAAAATAGCCTACCCAACATTGAAAGTGTATTTGATTCAACATGCTTTCAGATTAACAATGTCAAAAAAGATAGATAATCATTGTGGATTTATGTTGCTCAAGAACAAGAACATCACAATCAATGGCGGCAAAAGGACCAAAAAAACATGGAAAAAAAATAAACATTAAACCGACCCTACCTCAAAACAAGACGTAACATTACTAAAGAAAGCACGCTTGAAATTGCCAATCATATTATTGTGTCATTCACCTTCACACTTCATAAGACTTCATCATCCTCACTAGCTGCCACTAGGCCTATTTACTCAATTCACCCCTTCATGCTCAGCATCTCTAATCATTCCCCATTTTCAACACGAGCATCTCACTAAATTCAAACCTCCCATGGTAGTCAGCTTTTGCATTTGTTTTTTTTATCCGTTTGGAAATGCAGTAGAGAAGTGTTTTTACCATTTATGATGTATATATGTGAAAGAGATTATCTTGTTTTACGAAAAAATACTGTTAAACGTACGATTGGCTTTTCCAAACATAGTTCCAAACATGGGATTGGATTACAATTGGCATGCAAGTCAGCTTTTGCATTTTGGTTATGTATTCTCATTGGACCAAACACCCTTCACCAACTTTGTCTTGTATATTTTCAAAGTGCAAGAATTACTCCCCCTTGGTCATAATTATGACAAGAAGCCTTGCTTTGTTAACTACGGTCGTTTACGTACATCACATGATATTATTTTTGAAATGCTATTGTGAAAGAGTCTCACTTAATAACTTTATTAAATGTTCTCTTCAAACTTCCACCATTCATCTTTAGTCTAAATATAAGAGTTAATAAACAAATTTGGTTATAAAAATGTAAAATTTCAATCCACTTTATTTCCTAAATGTATAATTTTTTATGGATTAATACAATTTTTGATTCGTTAAATATATTCTTATTTTGATTTTGATCTTTTGAGTTTAAAATCAATTGTTTTAGTCTTTAAAATTTTATTTTATTTAAAATATTAATCTTTATAATTAAATAAAAATATGGATATTTTATCACTTGTGGGACCAAAACCACTTGCTTTAAAACTTGAGGTATAAAAAACAAAATAATGATAAATTTAAAGCATCAAACCTAAAACAATGGTACACGAAAATGCGTCACCCTTCAGCATATATTTCTAAATCTAGTAAAAAGCACAGTTTTCTAATAACCTATGGCTTCTCTCCAAATTAAATTTGAATATTAACACAAACTATCATGTTAAAGAAAATCGTAATCCCAATCCAACGCTTCCAAAATTGATTGAAAGTCTCAATTTCAAGGAACAAGTTCCACCGAATGCCTTTTCATGCTAATACGCAAAACATCATGTAGGCATGTACGATGTATATTACTATAATTGGAAATTTGGGATCTTGAAGCTTGTTATAGATATCGTAAAGATCATCACCTAACTTCCAATAATAAGGTGGGATGTACATACATACCCACCTCAAAAAAAATACAAATGCGTTATAAAGTCGCCGGTCATCCTGCCGGCGGTGACAGATAAACCTGACTCTGCACCACCGTTCTATGCATCTTGAAACCGGGCACGACTGTGAAACCCACTCGAAGCTCGCCGGCGCCACCGGAGCCACCACGCGCTTCTTCCCTCCCGAACTCTGAAACTGATGACTCCGATTCGGCGACATTAACACATTCCATGTACACCTCAGAGAATCTACTGTTCTTCTTCACCTGAAAAATGCTAACTTCTTCATCAAACGACAACGCCAGAAAATGCAGATCCCACACGCGCTTGGCCATTTCAGCGAACGAAGTGAAGAAAACAGAATCTGGGTAGCCCCCAGAGTTCACTTGCTTCCTCTGGTTCAAATTCCCAAACAAAGAGCACTCCATCTTGGCGTGAACAAGTTGAAAGTACTTGGATTTTAAGAATTTCGCGAATGACGAGGTTGGATTGTGGGTTAGGTATTGTTTTGGGTTCAAAGATTTAAGCTTTTTGAATTTCTCAAAATAAAGATTTTGATTTTGCTTGTGGGGTTTTCTCTCACTATTGCTGGGCTCATTATTTGGGACTGTAAAGTTTGGGAAATTGAAACCTTCGAAAATCGTTAAACATACGAATGATTCAAATGCGAAGTATGTATGACTCGGCTTGGCAAAATCTGCATGTGGGTGAATAAATTTGGCTGCTGCTTGAAGATCCCAATGAGCAGATTCCATTTCTCTGATCAACAACTTAACGAAGCTCTTGATCGATCTCAAGGTAAGCTCAAGAAACTGAACGAAATGGGTCGGATTCAACTTTGAAAGTTGAAGATTATCGAACAATGACAGTGACCCGCTCGAGTTTAGCCTCTTTTCCAGTGATTTATTGAAGCTGGTAAACTCATCAAACTTCTTCTTTAGCGAAGAACTCTCAGATTCTTTGAGCTGAACTTCTGATTCCAGCTTCTTGATGGTGAGTTCATAAGTCTTCATCGAGCTCTGTTGTTCTTGAATCTCGGCGAGCATCAGAGTCACCTGGGGAGAAAGATCAAGCTCTTTCTTCACGAACTTCCTCTTAAGCTCCGAAATGGCTCTAAGCTCATTAACCACGGCCTGATCAGCTGCTTGAATGGCTTCATTGTTGTAGGGTTTCTGAGCCATTTGAAGCTCTGCGTAAGCAGCTTTAATGGCGGTAACACCAGCGAAGAGCCTGGCAATGAGAGCCTCCATGATTGCTCTAGTTCGAGCTTTGTCGCCTCCTTGTTTGGCATTAGGATAATGGTGAGATTTAATGGCGAAGGGCTTTGAGGAGGAAAGCAAACAGATGCCATTGCTGCTGGAGGAAGAAGGAGCAATGATTTTTGTAGCAGCTGTGAAGCTGATGAACTTGTGGAATGTTTTGGATAATTTGTTGTTGCTGCGATTGTTGATGGCGGATTTGGGTTTAATGGTTTCCATTGGCAAAGAGAATTAGAGATTTGTTTGGAGCATAAGAATTTGATCAGAGTAAATGGAGAGGAAAATTCAAGATGAAGATAAAAAAAAAAGTATGATTATTATGAATATTATATTAGGATGGAAAAAGGAGACACAAATGTTTGACTATAACACTACCAAAGTGGACCTTAGCTGAGACGACTCTTGCTTTGAGATAACATATACAATTATCAAATTAGAGTTGGCTTATTAATTATTATTCCATACCCTTTAAAGTTTATTTGTAAAATCAATACAAACAATTTAAAACATTTCAATAAAAAAATATGGGAGAAAGGTGCAAAAATACCCTCCAAATCTATAAATCTAATTTCAGGATCTCAAGGAATTATATTCTAAGATTAAATTTTGTAGCCAAATTACATAGGTGTCTAAGAATATTTTAATATATCAAGTGACAATAACGGTTAAAGCAATTATAGTTATTAACATTTAGATAATTTCACTATATAATTAAACCATAGCTCAATCCGTAGAAATTCATTGTGATTGCTGACTAGTCATCCAAACCATGGATTGAAATTTTCAAAGATTTGAGAGTATTTTGTTTCTTTAATTTCTCTCTATCTTTGTTCTAAATTAAAAATTATGAGTGATAACAACAAATACATTAATTTTTCAGTTAGCATATTAATTTGATCAAAGATATTAAACAGAGGTCAATGCATGCGGGTCACAATGAAGTGCACTTTGATCATTTAAATATAACAATTCTTGGGATATAACCCAATTAACTAACTATATAAAAAATCCAGGAAAGAGATGTTAATATAATTGTTTCCAAGTTCATGCATCCATTAGATGAATTTTTATATAGGTATACTACTTTTGATCTTTAATATAAGAATCGGATAATTTTTATTGAAAATATTAAAAAATTAAATGTATTACTTATACTTATATTTATTATTTTTCTTCAAATTAATTTATGTAATTTATAAAATGATTTATAATCCAATAAAATACATAAAAATAATTTTAAATAATATAATTAATTTTATAGATATTTTTTAAAAAAATGTTAACTAAGTCTTAAACTGAACATCATTAAACTGGGAGATACTCCGTAAAATTTGAAGAACAAATATAACTAGCAACTCAAGTAACTCAACAAAATTTCTCATGTTAAGTGTTAGAAAATCATGTATATATAAGTCAATAAAAATTCTTTTATGTATTTATCTTATGGATTATAAATCACATAAAAATAATTTTTACTATTAATTTCACACGTCTTAAAAGAATTTTAATGAAGTTAGAGAATCAAACAAAAGGAGGAAGTCGTAAAGCGCGGGAAAGGGAAGGATGGGATGGTTGAGGTTTCTGCAGATTACATGACAAGCACTTGTATCGTAGCTTGAGTCTTCCGAATCTGTCCTAAGATTTTTCTTTTTCTTTTCCTTTTTCTCTGTTATGCTCTTTTGAGAATAATAAATAATAGTAATGAAAGTAAATGAATTATCGACTTAATATAAATATAAATATTAATAACATTTGAAGATCCAAAAAGTTTTAAAATATCAATTACCGACTTTTTTGCTTCCTTCCTCATATTTCCAAAAAAATTAGGTTACTTCCCCTTTTTTTGGTTGATAAAAAAATGTTCTAATTCATATACAAATAAAACATTGCAAATAAATGTTAAAATCAGAAATTTTCTTAAATATTTTATTAAACATTCTTTCCATATTCATGTGTCGAATAGTAGCTAATAGAGTTGGTAAAGTGGACCTATCCGTACGAGTTGGCTCTCCGCTGGATAAATTTAAAGTTGAGATTTCTCCAACTTGTCACTTTTTTAATTTTTAATTTTTTTATATTTTTCTCACCCATGATATTTTTTAAAGTGGATTTAAAATATCTTTTTTTCAATATCTAAAATAACATATTTTTTCATAAATTTAATTTATAAAAATACATTTTAAAATACAATATTTAATTCAAATTTTAGATCATATAATTTAAAGATATATATACACTTTGTAAAATTGAATTTAAATTAAATATAAACCAATCAAATTATCAACCAATATTCAATATTAATTAAATTTATATTATGATGAAAAGCTATTCATATATTTTTTATAAATCAATTTTGATTTTTTTAAAATGAAAGTAGGTGACGGGTTCGTCCAACACAGGTACAAGTCAAAAAGACCCACATCCAAACATACCAGCTTTTAGCCAATCCAATTGACATCGGGTTGAAGTATCAACCCGCGACCTAACCTACGGACTTGACCCATATTATTACCGGTTTTAGTAGCTAGTGTCTGGTGCTACTCGAAGGAATAATCATGCGTGGACCCTGCTGTGTTGCATGATTTCTGGCTTCACCAGCGTATGTCTGATTTCCCAAGGATGATTTTGAAGAGCAAATAATTCGAAAAAAGCAACTCAAAGACTCATATTCTTTTCACAATCAATTTTTCTTTTAAAATTATGATTTTTTTTATGAGCTATCCCAACACACTCTTATCCATCTTTAACACTCTCTTGTCTATTGTTTGGAGGAGAAATCATTATTTTCTATAAATCTATTTCTTCTAACTTTTAAGAAGTTATTTTTCTAAATGTATTTTCTAAAATAATTTTTATCACTTTACTATAAGAAGTTATCATCTAAAAGCAAATCCAAACACAAAAACGTACATCTCCTTCTTTTTTCCTTCTTTTAATACTGAGGCTCTAAGGGATTATAAAATATGGAGAATTATTTAGGATAAACCCCCATCCTTAAATCAATAGTAGAATTGTACAACTAAAATTTCACAAAATACACTTGACATTCTCATGATATGCAACTGCAGTTATACTGTATATAAGTGAGCAGTGCAAAATGGTCAACACATAAATGCAAATACACTTTTATAATATGTAATTGACCTTCTACCATATGTTAATGATCTTCCATAAACTTTAAAAATGGTTAGACCTCATTCTATAATTAACATGACAATAATCTTCAATTCTCCCTGTAAACTATAATTTTTTCTTATTTAGAACAAAATTAGAAGGATTAATTTTTGTATTTCATTAAATTTATTGTATAAATGCAGAATTTTAATTTTAGTTTATTATTTTGTAAACTACTGTCCTGTAGACGTCTCATTAAAGTACGTATTACTATATCTTATTCTTAACATGGGTTAAAATAAGAATTAGATAACCAATTCAAATATTAAAAACATTAGTTAAGTTAGTTATTATTCATAAATTTGTGTTGATTTCTCGAAACTAGCTTATCTAATCATATGCATTAAAACAGAACCCCTTTAGCAAGTATAATCAACAAGAATATTTTGGAAGAAATTATAAATATGAAAGATAAAAATAGATTGAGACTTTATATTCAATATCAAGATAAAAATTCCATATCTAATTCCTATATTTAGAAGTGGAGTGGATATATATAATAGAATAAGTTTAAAAAGTATTAAATGTTAACATTGAGTTAATGAAATTTAAATTTTTTTTAAGGGAAGGTACTTTATTTTACTAACTACAAGTATTCTATTAAATAAAGTTGACATTACCATCCATCGATGTTAAATATGAATATTTTTTTCAGGAGGATTCAAACATTTTTTGTAATTGGTGTGAAACATATCAAAGGGTTCAAACTAGTATTTTATGATGAAGGGGCAGATCAATGTGTTGCGAGAAAAAGGAAAAAGATCATTGTGTTCATGCACTGTCTGATTCTAACGTCATTCAGGTCCAATAATTTATACTAATGTTCATAAAAAAATAAGTTGTAATTTATGAATTTATGATTAATAGGAAGAAGGGGAAATTGGCGCCAAAACATCAAGAGAGAAACGTAGCCGAAAGAATGATTTGTGACTCAAACATGACTCGAGTTGGTCCACATGGTCGGTTTCAGCACTTGTATTCGTGGGATCCGTTTAGGAACACGGTAGAAAAGTAATTTTACGCAAGTCGAGGTAAATATGTGGATGTGATTATCTCGTTTGGTGGAAAAATACTGTTAAATGTAAGTTTAACTTTTCCAAAACATCAAGAGAGAAACGTAGCCGAAAGAATGATTTGTGACTCAAACATGACTCGAGTTGGTCCACATGGTCGGTTTCAGCACTTGTATTCGTGGGATCCGTTTAGGAACACGGTAGAAAAGTAATTTTACGCAAGTCGAGGTAAATATGTGGATGTGATTATCTCGTTTTGTGAAAAAATACTGTTAAATTTAAGTTTAACTTTTCCAAATATTGTCACAAACAAGCCCATTATCTGATAGTATTAAATTAGAGGCAAGTGATATCCTATTTCTTGGCTTAGTGTGTGTTTGGAAATCAATTAAAAGAAAGAAGTTACAGATTTTGAGATATTTTTATGAATTTCAATATGCTTTTGTTTTGATTTGCATACATATTTGGTAAAAAAATTGTTTCCCAAACACGCACTTAAGGTGCAGAAAGTTTAGATGCAACATATTTTATTTGATCACACTTCTTAGCCACATGAACATATATCAATTCATAATCCCAACTCTCTCTCTCTCTCTCTCTCTCTCCTCTCCGCTGCTCAAATTGGTTTGAATCATCGTTCCCTCCCTCCCTCCCTCCCTCTCTCTCTACAAAGTCACCAAGCTTGTCTCCTATGAGTCGATAATCAATGTAATATATGGGTTCTAAATAAAAGTGTATTTTATGTGGCAGTGACAAAATGAAATGGTTGCCTATGTTTCCCAATTGAAAAAAAAAAAAATTGATTACATGTATTTTTATATGCACTTTGGGTCATGTTTCAATCTTTTTTACATTCATAGTCAAACATTTGCCAAAGTGTGCATATGTTATGAATTGGGGGATTTTCGCACCGTTTGTTAGTGTCCATGGACAGAATTGCAGCATATAGTGGTACTTGTTAGAAAAGCCATATGAAAATTAATTACTATCCGAATTACATATGGAATTCTACAGTTTTAGAATATGTTAGATGTTGTTAACTCCTCATATAGTGGCATATGTTAGAAAAGCCACTATTAGATGTTGTTAACTCCCCGTGAAATACTTTGTGTGTTTCGGAACTCCGTTGAAAGAAAAAGAGTTTACAGATTTCTAGATGGTTTTACGGATTTAGAATGATTTCTATAGATTTTAAAATGGTTTTTACAGATTTCGAGATGGTTTTATCTCGGCTTGCGTGTGCCGTTGGAGGAACGAAGTTCCCAAACAAGCATTTAGTATGTGTTTGGGAATCCGTTAGGAAAAGGAGTTTACTGATTCCGAGAAGAATTCATAGAATCCAAAAAAGTTTACAGATTTCGAGATGATTTTTATATATTTCAAGATGATTTTTACATATTTTAAAATAGTTTTATCTTGTCTTGCATATACTGTTGGGAGTCAAGAACTCCCAAACGAGCACTTAATAGATATTTTGTCTCCTTAATCATTGTCCTTGTTTCTTTGTTTTTTTTTTTTAGTGGGCATGAAGCTTTATGTGTATAGCACGGGCAAACAATAGTATTATGAACCTCATGATGACTCGAATGTCATGCCTTCAACTGTTTGATAGGATTGATTCCATCATAATCATATATTATTTGCACGAGCGACAATGGAGCCTAAAAGTTAAATATTAATTCTTTAAACACAAAAAGAGTCTTCCATCTTTTTGGACGCATTCCCATTACATATAAAAAAAAAGATAAAAAAAATCATTGGGTACTATAATATATATATATATATATATCTGCAGAAAATTGAAATTCTTGTTTGTTATTATGATATGGGCTCAAATCAAATGTTGAAGCACATTGGGGCTCACATTTGTTAGTCCAAATGAAAATATTTTTTAAAAAACATTATTCTTTTCTAAAAGGCTAATCAAAATCTATTTTTTCTTCTATTTTATAATTATGAAGTGAACAAATTTACGGTTCTAGTTTCCTCACATTATTTCAGTTTTCTTGCAAGTTTTACCTTTTTAAATGTGATAAGTTATGCTAATGCTTATTGCTTGCTTAATCCATTCACTTGCCTCATATTGTTATATTAGATGTTAGAAAATTGAAGTAAAGAAAAACATATTGTCCGGTTGTTAACATGTAGATGATTGGGTCTGGTTTGCTTTTAGGATCTATCTTCAAAAATTGCAAGTTTAAATGCAACAACAATACCATTGAAAGTTTAAAAGCTCAATTAAAATTAACTTTGGATTAAGGTCAATTTTACCCTAAATTTTCACACAAAAGTTGTGGGTACTGGAAAATTTTTGTTTGATCAAATGGCCTCCAAAGTGTTAAAAAAGAAGCATCATCAACCATGGTTGTTAAAATGTTAACAATGGCGGACATGCTCCTTCTTTAGTACTTCAGGAGCAATATTAATCTAACAAAATTTCTGATACTCGTACCTCTAGTGCAAACTTCAATGAAAAAAATTGAACCTTAATCCAATTAACTATATTCTCTTTTATTTATTAGCCAGTTCCCCCAATGCGTCTGATTGTCTGAAAGACTTTACTCAGTGCATTGCAAGAGCACTGTGAGTATTCAATAGTCAAGCTTTTCTGATTAAGGGTATAAATAAAACTAATGATCTCAAAAAAAAATCTGACCAAACAATTTCAGTTTCCAAAATAACTATATAATATTAACGGCTTAGTCAGGAAAACTTGTATAACCAAAACAGCGACTTTGCCCTACTACCTAAACTAATGTGCAATGTAGATACGAAACTCCCCGCAAAAAAAAAAAAAAAACTCTTTCACATACAAACATTTGTCTTAACCTCTAAATTACCTGAGAATGGAAAATTCTCAGGTTAAAAGCCCAATTATCTCACTGATGAACTGGGGTGTCACTGCTTTTGGTACAGTCCGGAGTGAGAAAAAAACAGAGATAGGTGGAAAATAAATATCGAGGACAGGCCAGTCATTCATGGAAATGAAATAGGTTTCTCTACAAGTCACTAACATCAGCCACATCACGCTCCATAAAAATCTCAGCAGTGACTCTTCGTTTCAAAACAATCATGGGTTCGCTCAAGCTGGCAGCTTTAGTTTTGAATTGTTCTTCCAGCTGCAAAACATAAAAATGATGTTATTCATCTGTTATATCAACAAGGAAAATTTAAATTTAAGAGCATTTAACAGGAAATTTTCATTACCTGATGAAGTAGTAATAGAAGAAATCAGCATATAGCGCTGTCTGAACAATACCTGAGACGCAAGCTGAAATAACAGAAAATAAGGTTAGAGTCTCTCCACTTTCCATGAGTTAAGAGAGGTTCTTATGTTAGTTAAATTCCAGAACATTACTTACCAATCCATCGAGTAAAACGTGGCTCGGTCAGATATCGGTATATCCAGTTCATAATGTAAAATGCACGATATGCCCTACAGTATGAGATCTTTTGGTTAGAAAAAACTCGACAAGTCTATTGATATTTGCTGCAATCATGCGAGTTGATGGGTATCTTAAGTTGTGGATGGCAAACTCTACCCCAAAAGCTAGAGGTAGGGAACTGACCCACTCAAATACCCTGTTGAGCATTCCATACTCCTCAATGTGGGATCTATTATCCCATGCTACAAGTCTATCACAAGTACTGAGATAGCTTATTTAAAACTAGAGCCAAGATGAAGATACATATGCAGAAACTGTTAAAGCAGCCCAAGAAACAAGAACTAAGAATTTGGTAAAAGTTGAAATATCTTTGACAAGTGTAGGTGAATTGTTCTCAATATTGGTAGACGTAGAATCCATAACATATCAAGCCAGTACAATTATTTAGAGACTTATCTTTAAAAGATTCCCAACAACTCAAAACATTATCAACTAATGACCAGCAGATCAAAGAAAGTTCAATATCAATAACCAAAAGTTTGAAGGATATATATGAGAAAAGTAATATCAACAAGAGCAAGCGCATACCCAAGAAAGAATACATATTGGCCAGTCAAATTGTCCACATTTCCACTTCGCTGCAGCAAGACCAACTGGGGTAGGATTGCAACTGCCTCCAAGTATATTGAAAATGCCCAGAAGATCTGCAGTACGTTGAAGTTAATAAGTACATTCATACTATAACAATGTTGCCAAGAAATACGAACTAAATTTTCCATGTCAAGGATATTAAAAAGAAAAAAAAAAGGGATAAGCATTGTGTTCATGGTCTAAAAGGACTCATCAATACAAATAACAAGTTTTCAATATCTTTACAATGTTAGAATGAACAAATTACGAAATAAGAATGATTGAGCAGTCAAGCGGAAGAGTTCTTAAGGAAATAGCTATAGTATCCCCAACTGTTATCAGATACTATCATTATGATGGACAGTTGGGCACCCTATTATAAGCTATGGTTTTCTGCCTTCACAGATACCCATATATTAATGCGTATCATCCTATCAGGAAATTTTCATGAATTTTGAAAATGTTGAATTACATGACATACAGCTACCTCAGGCCCATAAGGCACTTTGTGCAAGTTCCATGGGAAGCTAATGATGGGGCAGCATGAGAATCTGCCACATCATCAAACAGAAAACCAGTCTACCCCACCAACCAGCCTCAATTACCCAGATGAGAAAGAACTGTTGGTTCAGTGGTTTCTAGACCAATGCGAGTAAACACCAACAATATAATAGAACTGAACTACCATTGTCAAGGGTTAAGTCTTAGAACAAAAGGCTCTACAATTCCTATATAAATCCACCAGGGATACTCAGAAATGACTAGTTACAGAAAACCACAAAAGTCCATAAGCAACCAAAACGATAAGAAAACTGAAACTAAAACATCACTTAGGAATAGATTTTTCTTCAAAAATTTGAGCAATCATTTCCAACCAACGACATAACAGCATACACAAAACATACTACTTAAAATTTTGAACTCTTGTACCAAAACCTCTGAACTTAATCATTTAACATGCACCAAAAAAATGAGCTATTCAAAGCTCACCAAACACTTGAAAAGCCAAAAGGAAAATGTAACTTTCTTCTGAGAATATGAATTATACCAACATATCAGATGCATGTGAGGGGAGTCCCGTTAGGTTTACAAATCAGCATCTCTCTCCTGTACCAATTTTATTGAGAAGTACAGCCTAGGTAAAACTTGACCGCCAAGTAGTTTTGAGTTTCCAAAGAAGTTCATATGAAAGAATTTCCCACTTTTCAAGTGAGTAAGAAACTGGGAAAAAGATATACAGGAAAAAAGCACGCCAAGAATAAAGATTTTCAAATTCTTTTATACAAGTTTGGAGGTCAAAGCCAAGAGAGATCAAAGATTTAAGTATGTATTAAAGTACCCAAAATAATCAAGCAAATAGGACACAGACAATTATTAGGATAAGGCATAAAGACTGAAAATCATATCATATGGTAAATATAAAAAGATGAGTCACCAATTAGGTACCTCTTGAAATGTGAACTTCTCATGCAACACAAGTGCCAAAACAAAGCACGCCCCAACAAGAAAATAATGGCGGAAAGTGTCGAGTTCTTTATCATAACTTCTCTTGACCCCTGGGTGCATTCGTATGCACCACACAATCGCTAAAGAGCTCGCAATAAAAACAATCTTCATGATGGTGTTATAAACTGAGATGAAGTCTGTGAACAGATCCAAGTAACGAGCCAGAAATACCAATGCATAGAGCTCCTGGGTCTTAAGAGAAATCCCTGCAGTTAAAAGGAGTCAGTGAAACAGTTTCCCTACACCAGCGAACTCATTCCCTACCCAATTAACAATTTTTGTTTAGTCCCAGTTCTTTGTGCCCAAACTCCAACATTAAAAGGTGTAAAGAATTGAACCCCAATGTTTCAATCCCTTCCTACCCCTATTCGTCCAAAAACTCAAACATCGACTAGAACTATTGATGGGAACTATAAAGGAGCAGATTTGAAGATTTAAAGATGATTATTTAATATAGTCGATTTGATTTCATAGTTAATATCGTATATTTGATTTAGTTTAGCATTTATTTTGATTGATTTTCTTGTCATTAATTTCTAGCGTTAGGTTAAAGCTTATAAATAGCACCTCAACTCTTTTACTTTGTACATTAGATGATTTGAATAATATTGAGTTTTCCCTCCTTTATTCTCTCTCTTTCTCCTTCTCTCTAGTCTTTCTTTATTCTCTATTCATAAATATTCCCCCTTTTCCCTTCCATGAATCAATTGGTATCAGAGCTAAGTTTCACTTCCCTTCCCTTGCCTATTCAACTTAAGATCCTCTCAAATCTTAACCACTATTACTTTTCCCCTCGTATCTCACTGTCTACAACTCCTTTTTACACACCAACACCTCCAGACACTTCTTCTCAGACAACCCAGCCAGATCACAAAATTTCACAGCCAACCACACGCTGCCACAACTTCTGCCTGTGGGATCCACGAGCCAACATTCTCCAGCACATGCCGACGCTTTCAGTCACTGTTCTCACTGTTTTCTCGTGATTCACGGCAATCTGATTGTCTTGTAAGCCTCAGATCATCATACAGAAATGTGTTGGGGTAAAAGTCTTTGACTTTAGGCTATTAAGGTTAATCGCTGCTCACTCTTGCTCTATACCTCACCGTTGGAAAGGATTTCCATATGGAAGTATCACATTGAATCCCACCCTCATTTTAACTCGAAAGAAGCCGAGTTCTTCAAGTGGTGGAGAAATGATGGGAATCATAAAGGAGCAAATTTGAGGATTTAAAGATGATTATTTAATATCGTAGATTTAATTTTATAGTTAATATCGTATATCTGATTTAGTTTAGCTTTTACTTTTACAATTCTATAATTCTATATAGTATATAGAATTATACGATTGATTTTCTTATTAATTTCTAGGGCTAGACTAAGGCTTATAAATAGCACATCAGCTCTTTTACTTTATAAGTTTGATGATTTGAATAATATTAAGTTTCCTCCTCTGTTATCTCTCTTTCTCCTTCTCTCTAGTCTTTCTTCATTCTCTATTCCTAAGTATTCTCCCTTTCCCTTTCCCTTTCCCTTTCCCTTTCCCGTCCTCCAACAACTATGCTTACAAAATTTCCAACAGAAAGAAACTAGAATGCACGGATGTCAAAATCTAAATAAGAAATCGAAAGTATTGACATCAAAAACCGTTCTTTCCACACTTAATTTGCAGGCACAGCAACAAGGAGAACCGCAAAATGGGCATACGAATTTCTCAATATATGCTAAGTGACTTCAATTCTTGAGAGGATTACAGTGAAAGCAAACCCAGTGCGAGATCAAAGCGAAGGACTTTGGGGGGGGGGGAGTTACCTGAGCACGATTTAGTTGCGTAGATTTTGAGCAGCAGCACCAGAATGCTGACCAGATGGGTCATGTCCCCGGCAAGCCTGAAGATATTCATGGCTCCGACTCCGTATGCGGAAGGTTATGCCGTCGATTAGAGCGGAGGCACAGAACGAGACGGTGGGGGTAGACGGAGCAGAGAAATAATAAAATCACCAGAAACGGGAATCGGTGATGAGAGAAAAGTAGCGTGTGGAAAGGAAAACTTAAGACGAAAGTGGGATTTTTCTTCCCAACGTGAAACCGGTGGAATTACACGCACATATATATAGACTTTTTTTCCTCCTTGTGGAATTAGGATGATAGAATTGGGATAAGTGCATCTACATTTAAAAAATTTAAAATCATTATTTGATAAACAAAGAGATAAAATATAGATAAAAATACGCGGATTGTTTCAAAACGGGTTGAACCAGTTTTTAAACTAGTTTAAATTTAAACGCAGAATTTTTCCCTTTATTTTTATATTTTTGTTCAAATTTCCTTTATTTTCATTTTTGGTAAAAGATGGAGGGATATAGCTTTCGTGGCGATCCGGAAGCATTTTTAAATTTAAAAAGTTGTATTTAATAATAAAATTTAACAAAAAATAAGATATAGATTTTTTACTTGAAAAGATAAGGTGTCCGTTTAGGAACACGGTAAAAAATTATTTTTTACGTAAATCAAGGTAAATATGTGGAGGAGATTTTCTCATTTTAAAGAAAAACATTATTAAACATGTGTTTGGCTTTTAGAAAAATTGTCACATACAAGCGGAAGATAAAGATAAAACACGCGTATTCCGGTAAAAAAAGATAAAAATACGCCAAACAAGGTATTTAGGGAGTTTAAATTTTAAATATATATAACTGACGTGGCAATCGGGAAGCATTTCTTCTTGGTTTTTCTTCTTTTGGGCAGCACAAGAGTGTTTCTTCTACTCCACGACAAATTTTGAGGTTTGAATTGACATGTATTGAAACTAGAAATACGTTTTTACTTTTTTTCGGCACTAAAATAATTTTACTTTTTTTTGGCACTAAAATAATCAAGCAATTTGACTGATTTGAAACTTTTATGTATAATTAGTTAAATATAATATGTTCTCAACAAAAAAAAATCTCAGATAAGAAAATTAACAACGATTTGATGATTAAAATATAGATCAAATTTTAATTTAATCAATGATTAAATTAAAGATATTTTATAAATATTCCAAAGTCAATACACTCATAATGAAATTGGAATTGGTGCCCATATTTCATCAACTAATCAATTCATCTATCCTCATAATATTTACCCTATGCTTGGATGGAGAGAAAATGAAGGAGGAAAGAAAACTTGGAAAGAAAATGAGGGGAAAAGTGAGTTTTCCCTTACTTGAATAAGAGAGAAAATGTGGGAGGAAGGAAAAGTTGGAGAGAAAATAGGGTGTAGGCCCACCACATTTTCTCTACAACTTTTCTCTCCACACATGGAGAGAAAATGGAGAGAAAACTCTTTTTCCTTATATACCCACATCCTCTTTTATTACTTTTTCATTCTAACTAAATAAGTTTAACATATAATTTTTTAAAAATTCCCACTATGACTTTATTTTTTTACAAGAATAGATTTAAGATATATTCTAGTAATATCTAATTTATTTTTTAATTGCTTACTAAAACTTCACAACCTTAAAAAA
>JANTPZ010114362.1:0-29353 GCA_025593235.1 Vachellia pachyceras
CCTAATTTATTGAAGCAAGAAATTACAGCTTTGGCAGTTCCAGATGCGTCAACCTTGCTTGCTTGATGAGACTCCAATACCTAACATCTTGAAAGAATGCATCCAATTTAATTATTACATCAAATGTAAGCTCAACGAGAAATATATAGTTTAACTAGAGAGTGAATTGACATAGCATAAAAATGTATAATAAGCAAATATAAGTGATCTAGCTGATGAGAAATGAAATAATGATGTCATGACTTTGGAATACTACAGGTATTTGAGATTATTACTGATATTCTGTTCTCCCCGCTACTCTTTCTCCGTACCACCATGCTTTATTTTTACAACATGTCTACATGGGGGAAGCCCTCTCAGTTAGGGGTGGGACAAGGTCAGGCGGCCTGTCAGGGGCCTGCGGCCTGGCCTGTAAAAGGTCTGAGCAGGCCAGGCTTTTACAGGCCCAGGCCCAGGCCCAGGCTGTCTGCCTGGCCTGTTTGAAAAAACAGGCCAGGCCCAGGCCAATTTTTTAGCCTGTTAGCCTGACAGGCCGGCCTGAATTTTTTTTTTTAAAATGCCTTTAGGGCTGAGGCTTCAGCCTTCTCCAAGTTGCACACGCCCACGACTCAAGCCCAGGACCATGATCACGACGCCACGCCCAGTCGCCCACGCTTCACTTCACAGTTCACACTCACCTCACCAGTCATTCGTTCATTCCGCGCCTCTGCCCTCTCGCCACCTCCCTTTGTCCAACGTTTGCCCTAGCCGCTAGTCCAGGCCGCCGGCCGCCGCTTGCCTGCTTCCAGATCCAGATCCAGTGCCTCTCTTAGCTCATTCTCTCAGGTTCCAGCTCAGTTCAGGTGTGCCTTTATTCGCTCGAATTTATCCTTCGTGTTTTCTGCTCAGTTCACTGATTCGCTCGTGTTCAGGTGTGCTTGAGTTGCTTGAGTTGCTGGTGTTGCTTCAGTTCAGGTGTGCTTGAGTTGCTGGTTCAAAATTTGCATAGGTTATCGGATTCTGACACGGACGAGATGGCTGCGGTTTATAATACACTAGCAACAATAGAGAATTTGATTGAGGTGAAGCCAGCAGTGGCAGAATTGGTTTGTGAGAAAACCAAGTTGTTGAAATGGCTGTTGGGGAAGATTAAAGTAAGAGAATTCGATGGTAATAAACAGTATGCATCAGAAATATTGGCCATTTTGTTGCAGAACAGCACCGCTAATCAGAAAAGGTTAGGACAGATGAACGGAGTAGATGTGGTGCTTCAGGCTGTAGCCATGTACAAGTCTAAGGACCCCAGGAGTTCGGATGAGGAAGAGATGGTGGAGAATCTGTTTGATTGTCTGTGCTGTTTATTGATGCCATTGGAGAACAAGGAAAGATTTGTGAAGGCTGAAGGAGTCGAATTGATGATAATTATTATGAAACAAAAGAAATTGGCTTATGGGTCAGCTATAAGGGCGCTTGATTTTGCAATGACCAAGTATCCTCCTGCTTGCGAACGGTTTGTGGATGTTCTAGGATTGAAGACAGCGTTTGCAGCTTTTATGGGTAAGGCAAGTGATACAACCTTCCTTTTATGTGCACAGCTTATTTTTGTTACGATTATGTGTTTCAAATGGCCCGTTTATGTATTATCATTAACTCACAAATAATAATTGTTAGTACATAGCATTCATTTACTACGGAAGTCTATTTCATAAGTTCGCTATGATTTGATGTGAAAGTCATATTCTCGGTTATATCCATCCACCAACATAAGTAACTAATGAAATAAGCTTTTGTGATGGAATCTCTGACAACGGCAAGTCTTCTGTTTTACAAAATTGATAGTGTCAAGTTTACCATGTCTGCCTTCTTCATGTATCTAAAACATAAAAATATATTTGAGTGACAAATACAATAGTCAGAGTAGCATTTGTATTACTTCTGGTGACCTTTTGGGGGCAAAAATACCTTTTTTTCATGTCCATGGCACATATTAGACTTACATTGGATATTGGCACTCATGATGTTTGGACAATCATTTTTAAGTTCATACTAGTGTTAAACCAAATTCTTAATCCATGTGTGCCTAAAAAATGTCAATTATTAATCCTTTTCAAGCTTCTCATGGTGTCCTCTTCCCTATCATTTTCACTTTGAAGTTTGAAGATTTGATATCATAGGCATTCTATTGATTGATCAACGCTGACAAGTTGTGTTGTACTTCATAGATTCCTATCAGCAAGAAGAATAAGAAAGAACGCTACCAAGAGGAAATGGAGGAACGCATTGTGTCATTGATTGCTTCATTATTTGGTAAGCAGGCAAGTGAAGTTGATTTAAGTTTTGACTAGGATGTATTAGTTGGAATTTGGTGAGTGACTGGCATTATGAACTTGTCTTCATCATTATTTTAACCAAGATCAAATTGTTGCTTGCTGCACTGCAATGCATCAGGGCGTCATACATTTTGACATAGTGCTGTAGTGAAGAACTTTGTCCATGACCAAACAGAGAATTTTAGTATGTGTTGTCCCTCAAATATTTTATTCACTTAAATAAATATCATAAATTTCTCACACTTGATTTTTTATTTAAAATCTTTGCTATTTTCATTTATTTATGCTGGATGTCTCAAATAAAGTTTATCATTCCATGCCAATGGAACGAGTGCCATGTTGGTGATGAGGCTAAGTGTCTCCTACATGGTCATAAGTTCGATTCCAGACATTGAGAGAGGATGAGAAGAGTTGAAGGTTTACCATTCCATGACATGGAATTTCTGGTTCTCTCTCTCTCTCCATGTTTTTTTTTTGGTAACTGTCACTGGAATATAGTTGTCTATCATAAAAATTATAGTATGGTAAGCTGTCAATGAGGCAACTCTTGATAAAGACTTTGTAATTTGGAGATGATCGAGCTATGGTTTTTATTATGTCTGTATCTATGGCTCATGCTACCATTTGTTACCTGTTTGGGCTTTAGCCTTTAGGCATTGATAAAACAGGTGTCCTTTGTCTCACATTGAAATATGCCTTGACTTAGAAAACGGGACTGGCAATGATTGAAATAGTAGCCATTTGGTCCTGAAGCCTTTGATACTATATCAAGGAACTTATGGTCCCCATCACTTTGGCCAATAGAAGTTCTAGAAACCTTATGTTTTCTTTGATTTATAACATTTCTCTTGATTCTTATAACATCTCTGCCACTTATAATCATTTTGGGAAGAGACCCTCAAGAATTTTCTCTTTGAATTTCACACTAGTGATTCTTCTCTCCCTAGTTTTATTGAATTGGCCACCTGAAGTAAATCGTTGTGATTTTATATTTCTATATGTTGTTAATTGCAATTTTTTGGTCTCCAAATATATTCTTGCTATTTGATTTCGCTCATTTGGCTTTATCTAGAAGTGCTTCTGGTGTTGCTGTATTTATAAGAAGAAAATAATTAACTGGATAATTGTGTTTTAGAACCCTGTACTGAATTCTTTCTGGTGTTTTGCGATCATTTAGTGTTATGCCTTTGGTTGCCATTCAGGCATTTCTTTTTGCCCGCAAATCTAATTGTTATAATCTGTTTATGGACATAAATGACAGAAGCAAAGTGCATATATATTGTGTCATTGCGCCCATTGAAATGTGGTAATTCAATTAGCTATCTGTAAAGTCAGTATGCTGCAATATGGGACCTTTTTGTTTGTTTATTTTCCCCCCTTTCATATGGATTATAATGGGAGGGGGATATTTAATCGACCACTTGCATCAGCAGCCTCTTGATCAAGCTAGGAAGATAAAGTTGCCTCTTTTCAGTTAACTTCACACTAAAGGAAAATCAGAAACTGAACAGAAAAAGAATTTGAGGGTGCACAGTGGTTCCTGGGCAAACAACTCAATTATGTACACTATATTGAATAACATCTTGTTTGTGTAACTGAAAAAAGAACATTGGGTTAGTTTCTTCGTTTTTTTTCCCTTTTGTTTTTGGAATCTGTGGTTGTTAATAAAATATTTTTTTAGTCCATGAATTACTTTTTATTCTTTCCTCTTTTTTATGACATAGAACTTCAATTGCCTATGTATATTTCCAGGTGGAATTTTAAGAGGTTCTAGAAGAGATAGATTATTAAGTAAATTTGTTGAAAATGAATGTGAGAAGATAGACAGGCTAATGGAACTATACATGAGGTAGGTCAGCACATCCTCTTCTCTTTCTAGAGTTTATGATTATTTAAATTCATTGAGTTGTTTGAAGTTTCATAATTAAGAAGCTTGAAGTGAGAGCTCTGGCATCTCTTCAGGTATTCGGATAGAGTCAAAGCAGAAACTGAACGAATGGAACAGGTTCAGCTTGATGACTTTGAGGTAGTATAAATAGTTACTTGGTTCCTGCTTTCCCTATTGAATTGAAAGTTTTACCCAGAATATAATATTCATTCCTATGTTTTACAGATGGATGAAGATGAGAAATACAACCGTAAACTAGAGTCTGGACTTTATACTCTTCAGGTTAGAATTTTCAGGATGGTTAATCATTTGGCTTCACTATTAATGTCAATGCATTCTGTATGGAGTAATGGTTGCAGGACAACAAATTATATCCTGTTACTGCTGGGAGACTTTTTTCCCCGGAATTTGTAATTGTGAATAGTGATGATATTTTTGGTTCCTTAGTTAATTCAGTCATAATTAAAATAGCAGAAATTATATTCCCTTACGGTTACATATCAAGCAAGTTTTAGGGTGTGTTTGGGAATAATTTTGGAGGGCCTAAAATGCATTCCCAGGGTAAAATGCATTCTCCAGTAGCTGTGTGGTGTTTGGGAGAGGCTAGAAGCAAAATGCATTTTGGGGAGGAGAAAAAAGCTCCTTCTACCCAAAATGCATTACAAGTTGCAACCTGGAACTTTCTAACTACTTTTTATCATTTTATTTTTCCCCTAATTTTATCACAATATAAAATATAAAATATATATGTATTATTTAATGAAATTTATTTTTTTTAAGTCATTTTCTACCAAAGTCACTTTTACAACGTTTATCTGAACAATTTTTCATTTTTCAAAATGCATTTTAACTAAAAGTCATTTTCCCAACTGTTATTCAAACAGGCCCTTGGTTTGTTCCTTCTACCTCAACAAATTTATAATTTATAATTATTTACAACGGTTATTCAAACAAGCATTTGTTTCTATTCAATTCTAACTGCATTTTCGGAGTATTAACACCAATGGCACTTGTCATATCACAATCTACAGATATGTAGATATCAAATTTACAGTAGCTTTTTTGTGTTGACTTTTTTCATATGTGATATTGCAGTTGATTGCAGTCATTCTTGGTCATCTTTGGTGCTCTGAGTAAGTATTTTCATATATATACACGTAAACATTAATTTTATAGGAAAACCAATTTAACAACTGAGGCCTAGTTGCTACTTCGGTGCGCAAATTCAAGAAGCAACAAAAAACCCCTGGTTGTTTTTGGAAAAAAAAAAACGCACTTTAATTAAAAGAGACTGAGAACGGACGTTTTCAGTGTTGTTTTTGTTTTCCAGAAATAGGGGCAAAACAGGGGGAGTAGGGGTTGTGAAAACTGTATTTTATAGTTCATGGTTTTGGAGTGAAATGCATGCTGTCCCTTGATTGAGCCTTGGTATATAGAGTTATTTCTGACTTGTTCTGAATATATGCTTTTCATGCAGACATCCACAAATAAGAGCGAGAATTGAACTACTTCTCAAGCAGAACAGACTGGGTAAAAATGATATAAAGGTCATACTTCAGGTATATGAATTTGTTTCTCTCTCTGAAATAATGCTTTTGATGCTTCTTTTGTATGCGTACGTAGTGCAGAATATACAAAACATATGATTGGGCACTAGTTTTCAACCTGAGTTAGTCAGTTAGCAAAATTTGTCATATGTTTACATAATATGAACTTGTTTCATGATTTTGAATGAGTCGTGGCCGGCAAATCTGTTCATTATTTACGGAAAAGAATGTTGGTGCTTCAGTTTAACTTTCGTTGTATTAAAACTATGCACCTTTTGTTTTTGCTTTTGTTGTTTGTATATTTTAGGGATTAAAAGAAAACAAGTGATTTTAGTTAGGTTAAACAAGAGAAATTTTTTAGCAATATGAGGGAGCTATTGGGAGAATGTAAGCTAAACATATGAGGGGTGTGTTGTAAACCTTCATGGTTAGCTTAATGTTCTCCAAACACTCGAGTTTTGTACTTGACCAAAATCACTTTTCTGTTCGTTTTCCTTTCTAAACTTTTAAACGAACTGGCCCTTAATATGTGGTAACTTCGAATACTTGGATATCCATTGGGCTTGACTACAGTGACTTCATGCATAACTTTAACATAGCCTGATGGTGAAGATTATTGTTAAAGAAGATGTGATAAAGTCTCCAAGCCTATTGAAACGGAACCTTTTCTCATTTTTAGGAATATCACGACAATATTGGTGATCTTGATGGACCAGAGGAGAAGGAACGAGCTCAGGCTAAAATTCAGAAGTTCATCTCAGCATTATGACTGCTGTAACTTGTAAAGCTCCCTTAGATTCCCGTAGGGGAGGACTTGAAAATCGTAGCTCCTTTATTGAAAATGTGACAACATTTTACGCACACTTGACATGTAACTTGTCTGCCCAATAAAAGAAACTAAGAATAACCTTGAACTTCTGCTTCTGTTGAAAGGTTTTCGTTGTTAGATAATCAAACCGATGTGTCTATAGGAAGATGAATTTCCAAGGATAGAAAATGCTATGATTCTAAAAAAGGAATGGAATAACTAAAAAGTTACATAAGTGAACATCAGACAATGAAAGTTATTATACAGAAAATAATGAGTTCATATTTTCTCACTTGTTATTGTAAAATTTTTATGATTATATTTCTTTATTTTCTACGATCGTGTGGATTTTATCTAAAAAATTTATGTTGCTCAAGACGAAGTTTATGTTGACCGTTCATGAGTGATTTGACTTATTATATATACAGATATGCGTTTATCTAAGAATTTCTCAAGCATATTTATCCCTATTTTGGTCACAAAAAGTAACATACCTAGCACGAGCTAGAACCACGTTTGTTCTTTGCCTATTAGAAAGAAACCCCACGTTTCCCTTCTTATTAGATCTGACAGTGGAGATCATTATGATATCTTCTTCACCACCTTGAAAGCCATCAACAGAACGAACAATCACAGTGAAGTTAGGATCTGAAACCATGTACTGCTTAACTTTCTCTTCGATTTCATGGACTTGAGCCTTATATGCAGATATCACTCCTATGCTCAGTTTCCTTCTCTTTCTCAGGAACTCTGTAGCAGAAAAACACAAGGGCTCATTCATTTATTTAAACCATTTGGTTTGTCTTCGTATCAAAATGACTTAACAAGCCAATTTGACAAGACTTAACTTCATATACATTCAATCCAATATTCAACTAATCGTCTAATCGATGTGGGGGCTCTTAATATATTCCAATAAAAGCATTCTTCTCAAGTAGGGTGCGCCTAACCAATTATTAAGAATCAACAGAGTTATGAAGAAACACACATACCTTTGTGCAGGCTTTTTATAATCTCAGAGATAGCAGCAACTTCCGCCATGTTCTTCAAGCTGTGTCCAAGACCAAATTGCTCTTTGCTTTGAGTTATGTTTATAAATGAATAGGAGTTGTACATTTTTCCTTCTAGGAAACGCTCACTATAGCTTGAATTTCTGACATTCATGCCATCCACTAGTTGCCCTTGGTAGAATTCTCTATTGGGGAATAAACTTATGGATGGATGCATTCTAAATTGGAGATTAAGCTGGTGCTTCATGAATCCTAGCAACACCAGCCTTTCAAACATGCTTCTGCCAAATCCAGCTTCATCCGAAATCCGAAATTTCTTTTTCCTAAGTATACAAGACGGTGTGTTCTTTTGGTAATCTCCATTAACACAAAACACAAACTAATGTAAAAAACAAACAAAAAAATAATCACTTCAAAATCTTGAGCTATTTAATAAAGGTTCTTGAATAGTTTTATTATAACTCCCCTCGGAATCAAAAACACATTGCATTTATGGAAAAGACAAAATAAAGCCCATCTTAGTTGTATTAAAACTTAATTTTGATTACCAACAACCTTTAGTTGAAGTGGTATACAACCTCCCTCTCGTAAGGAGGAGAACGCAAACTCAAATCCCATATAGTGTACTTGTTAAGAGAGATGAAAACCTTTAAGCTCCAAATCTCGATATAGATTAGTTTCTGATCATTAGTGGTTTGGGGATACTTTTGATAACTAAAAAAACTTAATTTTAATCAAGAAAAAGAGAAAATAAGATCAAAATCCAAACCTATTAGGATCACTTTAGGAAACTTGAGAAAATACATGAAAAGGGAAAGTTATTTTTTGTTGGTCAGAACTATGACTTGCAATTGTGGAGAAAGCAAGAAAGAAATAGGGTAGATTTAGACTGGCTGTAGTCAAAGTCTATGAGAGGGTTATGTTGGGGGCTGTGAGAGTCACTTTTTGGGGTCTATAAATCTTCCCTTCGGTTCGGCAAGAGAGCAAAGAAGAATTTTGAATCTTGGCTTTAACCTTTTGGTGGAGGGTGACAGCCTCTCGAAAGTTTGGCCAATACGTTATGTTTCATGTTCACTGTATTGCGTCTTTGTTCTGTTTCTTGTTAACTTGTAAGTGTCACTTTGATTGTAGCTTTCGTTTCTTGGTGTAAGAATTCATCCCCCCTCTCTCTGTCGCTTCCCACCTTCTTTGTTGTTTATTTCAAGTTGTAGTCTTGTTATCGCCTTGTTTAGGAGATTTTACGTATAAGCGCTGGTAACTTATCCCATAACAACTTGAATTTAAAATTATAAGTTGTCAGATGAATAATCAAGAAAATTTCAACATAACCTCCAAGACATAAAGACAAAACTATTATTACCTTGCTCTTAACCAATGCAGGAAGTTGCCTCTCATCACCTATGAGAACAGCATGTCTTGCACCTGGAAGTTGCAGTGGTATGGTTGACTCACACTCTTTGAGCTGAGCTGCTTCATCTATAACTAGAAATGGTATTGGTGTCATTCCTTCACTGAACAATTTGGTAGAACCTGATGCAGTACAAAAAATTAGGCATGCCTTCTTCAAGCAAATATCCATTATATCAATGCGTCTTTCAAGTTGAGGAAGTGAAATAGACTGAGAAAGTGATCTGAGCATGCCAAGGCACTCATCTCTTTTCATTCTTAACCTTCCAAAGCAAAATGAGACATCTTTTATTGGAATATGTGTTTCCACAGGCATAAGCCGAGACATGATGGGCTTGAGGAACGTTTCAATCATCCCACAACAAATGGCAAATAAACCCCATTTCTTTTCTTCCACATTTAAAAGTTCTGGTTGAATGACATTACTTTGTCCCTCTATATTTTTTGTGGGAATTTCTATGAACTCATTTCGGTGCAAAGAACTTCTGAGGGCTTCAAGCGAATCGAGAGCTACACATATTCTCTTCGCAGCCTCGAATGGGACCAGGGAAGTTGGTAATTGTGAGTATAATGTATGCAAGCAGGACTTGAGATTCACACCAATGAAGCTGAACCTCCTCTTTATAAACTGAACTTCAGCTATATAAGAAAGGTATTGGTCATTAATGTGACTGTATCTCATTTTCACAAATTGCCCCAACGTCATATGATCATAATCTTTGTCTTCAAGTTGCTTGTATGAAACATGATATGCTTGCTCTACATTGCTATAATTAAGCTTAGTAAATTCTTCTAACGACATAAGATCATTATTATCCTCCTCATATCTCACATTGAGCTTGGATAAAAGATACTGCTCATGAGGATTCTCAAGCAAACTGATCATTGATTCCAAGTTATGCTTCCATCCATTCAGTGGAGAAAGACACTGCTCAAGTATATCGACACGATAATCAAGAAAGATATCGGGAAGACCACAGTAATCATCAACTTTCATTCGCGAATTGTTCCCGAAAAGTACTATGTCACCTAGTCCATAGGCATCAAACTGAAATTGATCTTTAACTAAACCATGCAGCCGGGCTGCCACTTCCAACACAGCAGTATTGGTTGGAGCACAAGTTAATGTTCTGGCTTTTAGTTTGAGCAGTGCAGATAGCATGGACGCAACTGTCTTGGTTTTCCCAGTCCCAGGAGGGCCGCATATAAGTTTCACAGTGTGATTCTGATGAGATTTCCTCATTGCAACACTACTTAATACGGCATCTTTCTGGCTTTCATTCAGATTCTGAGATCTGATAATGTTTGTTGCAATAGAGATATCTGTATTATTGTGCTCTACTACTGAAGGGCAAATGTGACTGCTCCTTCCAATCTGTAAAACAAGGCATTATAAAATCTTCAATATAGATGCTATATTACCATGTGAAAACAAATAAAGTAACTGTATTTGTGTGTCCAGTGTTTCAGTGAGCTATAGTAACAAAAATAACTTCATACTTATCATCATAGCATGCATATTTGATTGAAAAACATTTGGTTCAGGTGATGTTTGGTAAAAAAGGATTCTTACAATTTACTTGAGTATAGGACATACGAAAAAACAAGTGACGGGACTCAAAATATTGCTTAAAATTGGTTAAAAACAATAGATATATAAAAATGTAATTCACTTTCCCAAAACACTATCTGTAGACCAAATACTTCCCCCCCAGGGGGGGGGGGTTTAAATACCACCTGATTCTTACCAATTGATCAGATTGAAGAACTTTTAAAACAATATTGAAGTTTGCACCCTCCAACTGTGAATTCAGAGCCTTCCAAATACGAATATTGGTTGTCAAGTTGATAAGATACACAGCATAAAGCATTTGTACATTGTTGCTCCTCCTCATATCTGGTTCAATGTCCATGCTCTTAGATGAGAGTACTGTCATCTGATCACTTTTTGACTTCTGAACATAAGCAATATGATAAAACCTCCTGGGTTTGTTCAAGTCTTCAATGACTTTTGGCCTAGTATCAGTGAGGGCTATGAGATCTCCAGATGCAGCTTCATAACTTCCACATGGACCTCATCGAAAGTCAATTCATAGATCAAGCCCTTACTTATCCTCTTATATGTCAGGATTTCACAAGTAGGGGCTTGGGAAATACCCTTCAAGCTTGAACACAGATCACTGTGTGTTTCTTCAATAAGTGAAGGAATAAAAGATCTCATGTATTCTGTTGCTGATACAAATGTCAAAGGAATATTTGGCACCTAAAAGAAAATTATAGTATTAATTAAGTGTACTTGGAATGTCATAATAACACCCTTTCAACAAAGTAAAGACAAAGCACCGGAAATTTTTATGGACCAGAAACAAATGATAGCCAGATAGGAACATTAAAGATCATTTGCTTAATGCAACTTTTGTGAGTGCTAAACTTGAATCTAATCTTCAAGTTCAACCTTAGAAACTTGTTCTTGGTTTGTTTTCCCGGGTTATGTTTTCCATTTTATGTGTTGCTTGCACTTTTAACATGATGAAGCAAAATGCCAAGACTCAACTGAACATAGGGAGATAAATAAATAACAAAAAAAACATATCTTTATGGCCTCTCCCATGAGGACAATTTCACTTTCCACATTTAATGAAAAAGCAAAAAGAAATGAAGAACTAATATGTATCAACATTAAGGAAAACACAGATTTTTCAGTGAAAAGAATATTACGAACCTTGTCTTTATAAAGATTTTGGTTGAGAGCATCGCTAAAAGACCAAGAGAAGACAATATCGACCAAGCTTGGTCCTTCTCTTTCCATTGCAAGTCCTCTGATCCATCATCTGATCACTTGTTGGTTAGTTCAAAAGCTAAGTCATTGAATCGCCTTAAAGCTTTTCTTGGTCTGGTCTCGAGTATATAATAGTACAACCCAGCAGCCCAAAGGGAAAGAGGATATAAGGGTGCCGAAAGAGTTATAATAGTTTGACACATGAAGAATCGTTTGAGATGAGATGAACAAAGATGAAAGACGCGAAGAGGTTGACGACAAGTCAATGAATGAATAGCAGAAAGTAGAAATGATAATGACAGCTTTATATCTACGCTTGGAATATCAATTGACGTTTGGTTCCTTCTCTTCATGGGTTTGGTGTACGAGGAAAAGGAACCAACTTCAAAGCTAAAAATGAAGACTGTATCTGTAGTGAACGATGACTGCAGGGAAAGATTTATTTTGTTGTTTTGAAAAATTTATTTTTTACATAGGGAATTAAATGTCATTTATTAGAGTCATTTTCATAATTACAAGTGACATTATTAAACTGATGACTGTAGGGAAAGATTTTATACTCTACTGTAGTACTTTTTTTTATAAAGGAGTGAGAGAAAATTTTCATTTATGACTTCTATATCTTGAAAAATGGAAGATTAAATGAGTTATTTTTGTAATTAAGTGCATGTGTAAAATGGGGGGGTTTATAAAAAATTTTTAACACGAGCCTAAATATATCTTATAAAAATTAACAAGGCATATCAAATAATTCTAATTTATAAATTGAAAAAGAGGGAATAACT
This sequence comes from Vachellia pachyceras, assembly GCA_025593235.1. Classification (NCBI taxonomy): domain Eukaryota; kingdom Viridiplantae; phylum Streptophyta; class Magnoliopsida; order Fabales; family Fabaceae; genus Vachellia; species Vachellia pachyceras. Next base: position 12,534 of record JANTPZ010114362.1, read on the forward strand.
TTTAGGGAAATTTGTAATCAGGTCCCAAATAGGATAATTAATGATAAAACTTAAAAGGTTTCAAAGATTCACAAAACTACCATAAGGTCCTAGGAATAGCTGCTGAGGTTATTAGTCAGCAGCTACTTCTGAAACCTTATGGTAATCTTATAAATCTTTAGGACCTTTTGTTCATGAATTCTCCTATTTGGTATTTGATTGTAAATTTTCCTAACTTTTAAGTGGAGTTAGTGAAATTTTTGTTCCACCAAAACATATTAAAAGTGCCTACCTCAGTTGAATATTAGGAAATTTTGTGAGGTATGTTTGTTATAATTTATAAAAAAATTTCTCGATTATTAATTAATTATACAATCTGAATTATACTCCCCATACATTTAAAATGTAGTTATTTTTGCAACATCAAAGTATAGCTAATAACATTTTTTTAAAATGCCTTAATTATTAAAAAGTTAAAAACTGAATCAATTGTTACAGCGTTGCAGCAAACCACGCTAAATGCAGGATTGTAAGTTTGACTATCAATCCAATGAACCAATAAATCAATCCTACATAAAGAATGTATATTTTTTAAATGATATTAACGAATTTAGTTTGAGGTTAAATTAGTTAAAAGCACCATAATCTTAAATGGAAAGAGTATCATTCATTAAATAAGTAGTTACCAAAACGCCAAATGCTATGAAAAGTTTTTTTATAATTAGGAGGTCACAGGTTTAGTCACATCTGTAACATTAAGACGTTAGTGTTTATCCTTTTAACCAAAAAGAGTAGAAGGTCACATGTTTAATCACATCTGTAACATTAAGACGTTAGTGATTATCCCTTTAACTAAAAAAAGAGAGTAGCTAGTTCAAAATCTTTAAATATGAAGTAGAAGTTTGTTAGTATGGATTTCAAGCATTTGGAGTATTTGGTGAAAGTATTTTTTTTTAAATTTCTAACCCACTTAATAAGAATAATTACTGTTTTCTGAGGTGGTTAGTGATAAATATACTTCTCATTATGTCCTTAAGGAAAGTCTTACCAAAAATATATTAGAGTTGTAAATTGTTATTGTATAGATTGCTTAGTTTTTAAATAAATTTGTCATTAAATTATTTAACACTATGCATCTTTAAAAATAGGATCATAGCTTTAACGTCAAAATTAAATTTTATGAAAATTTAAAATATTTGGCATGGCCAAATCAAACCATGCACATGTGCCAAATGATAAATAATTTATTTTATGTTGACTGAAAATAGGGAAAATCCCTCATTGAAAATTAATTAGAGAATGCGAACTGTTTAGTTACATATGTGAAAGTTTAGTTGTACATGACATAGAAACTCAGTTGCGTATATGTGGAAGGTCCCATTTTACAATTAACTCCTCAATGGAGGACTTTTATGATTTTATATTAAAAAATATATTGACTAAAATTTTTTAAAATATTTAGCACTATATATTGAAGTATGATTAATAACAATTTGTGAAAATTTCTATTAAATTTTTAAAAGCTATTTATTAAAATGATTTCAAACTGTATAATTTTTCAAATATGAACTTTAATTTTCAACTTCGAATTTGTAAAGATTAAGAATTTTAAATATTACTTAAGCTTGAAATATAGATTCGATGCAAATATATGCCTTTTTTCTTCCATAAATGAAACTTAAATATGGGTTCCATGGAATTCAATAATTTAGATTTTTTTAATTTATAGTAATGATAAGACAAATAAATTTCGAAAAGTATTATATATGAGAAAATTTAATATTTTAATTAATTTTGGAATATTTGGGCGAGGATGAATTTTTGAAGTTAATGACTAATTACATATAATTTTTTTAATTATTTTGCATGCTTACCAAAATCGAAAATTGATAAATTTTAATTACTAACTATAATAATTTGAACATTAGTAATCATAAATTTATCCCAGAAAAAAAAATAATTCACCAACATTTCGTTAACTTGTCTTACTTATGCACTAGTTATTAAATTTAAATTTTTAAACATGAATTACATCAATTTATTAAATTTTAAAATTTAAATTAAATATAAAATAAATTCGATTTTGATAAAATTCTAATCTCCATGTTAATTATTATACTAATTTAATAAATGACAAGGAATAAAGACATCCTCATTTATTAATTGTGTAACTTAAAATTAGTAAATTTATAGAATAAAAAATCATTTACCAAAGTTCATTAATTTGTATTATACATGCAATTTTCTTGTCACAACTAAGGATGTGCCAAAACCTGGTGATCCGATCTTGTGCAAGAAAGAAATATAATAAAATGGATTGGTTTAAATTAAATTGACATGTTGAATTGAATTGGGTTTAGGGCAATGGGTCTGGTTCAACCTGATCCGATTTATTTTTAATTATTTATTTTTAAATTTTTTATGTTCATAATGATAATTATATTATAATGTTTTGAGGTGTATTTATATGATTTTAGGTTTTTTATATTAATTTTTTTATTAGGTTAAAATTTTATTTCTTGTAAAGGGGGAAATTAAAAAAATTAACATTGAGATCACATACTCGATCCAATCTAGCTTGGCTTCGGGTTAGTGCTGGATTGGACCTTGGGTTACATGACCTCATATTGAGTACTAACCTAGTCCAATTTGATCCATACACAACTCTTTACCAACACATTCAAACATAGACATTTGCTAGAATCAAATGGTTAGTAGTAAATCATTTAGCTAATATGGTATGAACTAATGGTGATGGTATGTATATATTTCTTTTTGACGTTTTTTATTTTTATTTTTCAAGAAAAATTATGACTATGGTATCTTTGATTCCTTGGCAAATTTATTCATAACTATGAAAGTAGATGCCATATATGCGCCCATATATTGGGAGTACAGAAAGGGTTGATGCTCTTGTAACCCAATGATATGAAAATTCTTTTAAAATTATTAAATCATGGCTTTAATCCTAACAGTAATCTCAAATGGTTAGTGTATTGTAATATCTCAAAATTTTATCAAGGTAATATAAAATATAATTGAGGTTTTGGGAAGTCAATTAAAAAATTTTTGGACTTAGTTGAATAAATTATTGGGATAAATTTTATTTTTAAAAAAGTTCAAGGAAATTATAGAAAATATAAATATTGTACAAAATTTACTGGGAGGACAATTTTACCGGTCAAATTTTGAGAGAGTTATTTATTATATCAAAAGTATTATTCCATTTCTAAAAAGGGACTAGAATACAAAAAAGATAAGTACGAGTGAGTAAAATTGTAATTTGCCCCTCCACACATGCCATCCATGTGCCAGGTCATTAAAGCTACGACGATCCTCTTTCATCTCATCCTTCGTCGTCCAGAAACAGTCAAACAGGGCAGCGGGAGCGACAGAGAGAGCTCCGTGTGCGACGCCGTGATTCCCACCGGAGGAGGTCGTCGTCGGCTTATGCAAGGAAGGATTTGTGTTCAGGTAAGCCTCCCGAACCGTCTTCTACCCTCAGATTTTTCTGTCTCTATCATGTTGGGTTTAGAGGGTTGAGTTAAGGTTGAGAAAAATCAAGATTTTTACCGATTAAATCAAGCCATGAACAAGATGAAAGTTTCCTTGAACTGATTTAAGCTTTGCATGTAGTGGATTCCTTCAATCTGTAATTTTTCAAGTGTTGGTTTATTGTCTTGGGGAAAAACAGCACGGGTTGCTCTGATTTTTGGGTCTGGGAAGATTGAATCTTGGGTTCGAACAATGCTGATGGAGTATATTATATATTGTTGCTAGGAGGCGAAGAAGATAATTTGGAAGTTGAAGAAGTTTTACACGTTGAGAGCAGCGTCCCATTATAATTTTTAATTTTTATAAAGTATGTTTTACTATATTTCATATTTTTAATTTAGTTATCACATTTTAAGTATGGTTTCATTGGCAAAATTTTATCGGAATTATTTAATCGTCTTATTGGTAGTGCAAAGAGTAAGATTTGATTATTTTATTTAATGTTATTTATTATTCTCCAATTTTTATTTATATCCAATATTTAATTGTGGAAATTGAAATGAGGACTTTTGGAATCTTGAGCATTGCATCATTGGAAGTATTTAATTTTTATTGTGATTTCATGCATGGAGATAGTGAAAAGAGATGACATTCGAACGATATAGTTTAATTATTATATACTCGATGTATATCTGAAAATGGTTTGAGATATTACTTGTAAACTTTCATGTTGGGATCTTTATTATAAAGTATTTTAAAATAGTTTAATCGTTAGATGTAGTTTGGAAATTGATCTCACACGTCACGCATGTTTAAGAATTTTTTTGAGGGGACTAAAAGTATAACATTGATTGCTAACAACAGTTCTTGAGGGAGAGCCATAGAGGAAAGAAATGAAAGACTTGAATAAAGTTTGTGATTAAAATTATACCTATAACTGTTATAATTTTAGCTGCATGAAGTTTAAAGTTTGTAAATAAATTTCGGAAATAATACAGCGTCCGCGGCGAATTTTGATCGGCGGAAAAGGGGAGGCATGAAGGAAGTAAGCAACTCTGCCTCACTTCTCTTCCTCGTCACTTCCATTCATAGTGAAAATCCAAGTTTGAATACCTGCAAATCTTAATATGTGCTTTTCTTCTTTTTTACATTGATTATTCACTGTTTTTGTCCTAAATTGAGCTCATTTTCTTTTGGGTTTCCTTCCATTCATTCGATCTTTACTTTCATCGATGTACTATGTATATGTACGATATAAATTGATTACCCCCAGCCCCTCTTTTAGCCGTTGTTCTTTGCTACTCGTTTTGATTTGACTTTAATTTTTATGTTTGGAATGAATTTTAAGACTCTGATATGTCTCATCTCAAAATGTCTCATCACACAGTCTGAGAACATATTCTTGGGGCAAATAACATATATAGTTCCATATTTCCAGCAAAATAATGTTGATCACTCATGTCCTTTCTATATACTCCTTTTGAAGAAAACTGACAGAACCCACCTGAAGAAGAGGGACAAAAAAATCCATCAGCTAATAGCTTCATCAATAACCACACAACTCTGACCAAATTCTGGGTATTGAATGTTTCCAAAAGACACATGTAAATACACACACATATTCACATGCATACATATTTACTATGATGCATCCTTCAATATTAATTTGCAGTCATAAAAAAAGGACAAGAAGATACAAAATCTGTTAGAGCTTTGTTTTCTTTAGGCAAAACAAAATCAACAATCAACAAATAATAGAAATAAAAAATCATGCTTATTCCGTCCCAAAATTATAAAATGAGGTGGAACCCTTCAGAAAATGTTATATACAGAAAACTCATCCACTACTGCTATAAACCGAAAACTCATCAGTTGGCATGCTTGAAGAGGGTCAAATACAGAAAATGTGGTTATGAAAAGTGGGTTAGTAGGGGATCAAAGAAAATTATTTACAAGTACCTCGGAGCGATTAGTGCGACCGCGACTCAGGAGTTTGGAAGGCGAGGATGATGGAAGACAAGGGCTCTGTTTGTTTTGCTCGTTGGCACAACGGGTGCGCTTACTGACACACTTTTTCTCTCACATAAGTTGCCTTGGAATTTGTGTCCGTTTTTTCAACGAGCTATCCAAACAGAGCCCTTGACTGGGAGCTGGAAGAAGGAAGCTACGGTGCCGTGAGTCTCGATTGGAGGAAAACGGCGATGGCTGGGCTTGACAAATGGACTTGATGGCTGGAAATATGGTGACTGGATTTAGGAGGCTGGAAGCTACGGCGCCGCTGGAGTGATTCAGGTCGCTCAGGAGTCATGCAGCTGGAAGTGAAGCTGGCTTATACGAAGAAGATGGATTTCAGGATGTTAATTTTTATGTTTGGAATGAATTTTCAAACTCTGATATGTCTTGTCACAAAATATCTATATTTAGTTCGTTGCTTACGATCCTTTAATTTTATTTAACCATGCTGATCATTCTTGTTTTAGCTTCTGTTTGAGGATAACACACTTGCTCTATCAAAATAGAACAAATTCAATAGGCTTTCTTGGCTAAACAGGTGGTTGTTGCTTCATATTGATTGGATTGTGGGAAAATGCATCCTCCTCTAACCTTGCACAAACACCCAATGTGTGCAGAAGTGAGTATGAACATATGTTTTTGCTTTATTTTATTATTTATTGTTTAATTACTGTATCAATTTCCTGTTCATCATTTTCATTATATCTCTCCGTTTCTCTGACGCATGAACACAAGATGGTCGTTACCTTGTTGGATATTTGGTTCTGAACGGAGTATTAACTGTGAAATGGTTGTGTTTTCTTATGAATATTGTGAGGTGTGAATATTTCATGTTGCAGCCTTGTATTATTGTGTGAACCAATACCATGGGCCTAGCTATCATGAGTGATTGCTATGATGATAAAGATTTTTGGTTTTTCTTTTTTGAGTACAAATGCAATCAAAAGCTTGAGAAAATAGGCTAGGAGTCCTAAGAAGATTTGTGGTTTCTAACTTAAAGTAGCATGAACCAATTGATTGCTTACTATGATTCTGGGGTCTGCTTTGTGTAGGTTATTGAGCAGTTCCAACAGTGTCATATAGACCATCCATATGGAAAATTCCTTGGTAAATGTACAGATCTGAAGATAAAGTTGGATCGCTGTTTCAGGCAGGAAGTGAGTTTTTACCATTTCCTTCTTCCATGGCTCTGTCCTTTCTCTGTCTCTCTCTCTCTCTCTCTTTTTTTTTTGGTTTTACCGACTGCTCAAACATGATTTGTTTAACCAGAAAGCTTTGAAGCGAAAGGAAAACTTTGAAAGGAGCAAGGAATTCAAGCAAAGGTTAGATGATTTTAGGAAAGAAAATGCCGCAAGCAGCAGCCAATAGAAGAATTTTCGCCGATCTTTCCAGGCTCAAACTCTATTGCAAAATTGTTAGAACAACACAGAAATTTAGAGACTCCTTGAGACAGAAGTGTGTGATTAGATCTTCTGCTTCCTTGAACAAGGATATTTGGAAGTAGCCTTTAATTTAATTTAAACAAGCTAAAATATACACTTAGTCCACCAGATTTCTATCAAATCTCATGCCTCTAAGGCTTATCAAGTGTATTTTTAATATCATTGGTTTCAATAAATTTAAATTATGACAAAGCATGCTTAAATTTTAATCATTTAATATGATATTTTATATTTTAAAATAAAGTTAGAATATAAAAATACTATATTTTACATTTTATTTTAATTTCAACCCTTTAAATTTAGCGGCACAGTTGTCATTTAAATGGTTGATTCTCAAAGGATTAAAAACATATTTTGCAAATTTAAAGGATTAAACAGAAATGTGATGAAAATTTAAGATAAACGCGTATTTTAGCCATTTAAGAGTTTGTTTGGATGTGATTTTGAAAATAGCTTTTACAGATTTTGAGGTAAAACTTAAGTTTTGAAAAAACGATTTATGTTTGGGAAGTTATTAGCTTTTACGGATTATGAGGCAAAAAAACGGGTAGGAAAGAGGAAAAAGAAAAAATGAAAATTAGGAAAAAGGAAAGAGAAGAAAGAAAAAGTAGGAAAGATGAAATGGAAAGAAGGAAAGAATTAAGAAAGAGGAAAGAGAAAGAAGAAAAAAAGTTAGGAAAGAGAAAAGATGAAAAAGTAGAAAAAAGAGGAAAAAGTAGAAAAGAGAAAATCTAGGTTTCAAACCGAGGTTTTGTAACCAAAATAACTTATGGGAAAAAATTTTTTACTTGGATAAAACCTCGATTTTGAGGTAAAACCTAGGTTTTAAAATCAAACCTGGTTTATCGGTTTCAGAATGGTTTCCAAATAAGCCCAATGAGACTTAGAATTCCAGATCCTCCGGCAATTCACTTATTGCATGAAGAAGTGTGAGAACAGCAGTTCATACGTCTAAATCTCGAATTTTTTTTAAAAAGACAAACACACACACCAACCTGGCTTCTTGCGAGTTTGGAAGTTTGTGGCTGCTGTCTAGGGTAAGATTACGCCCGTTCCACACGATCTCTGCCCAGATTTCAAGAAAATTGCTTGCATCCCACCGTATCCACCACTGGCTACCTTCGACCTCTGATTTAATGATCTTGAGTGGTACTGCATAAAGCAGAGTAGAAGTCCCATGTTCAGAATGGCTTGGCGAAATATGGTCATGGCTGCACAAGACTTACTACATGTTTGGTATGATGGAATTGTAAATGGAATTCATTTTTTTGTGTTTGGTATGGTGGAATTGAGAGGTGAAATTGGGAATGAAAATGAAATTGAAAATGGGTAGAAATGATTTCCACGATGTAACTACAATTTTATGGAATTGATTTTTTGGCCCCTCTTTTTTTTTATATATTTCCATCTCTATTTTCATCTCTATCTCTATCTCCATCTCCATTTTCACTAAAATCAATCCCAATGTACTAAACCAGCCATTAGGAACTCATGCACCGTGCACCATAGAGGGTCGAAGTACTAAGTGTCGATTGAGTCAAATAGCCGCAGCAACTGCTACTTGTTATTAGTGATGTTATAAGTGGAATCAAATGTGTGACTCATGATTTTAAATGAACTTCTATGGATATATTTGGATTAGTAGTAGAAATTATTTTTTTACATGATTTATTGTTTGTGAGAGAAATTTTATCTCGACTTATGTGAAAATGCATGATCAAAAAGCATATTACTACCTTCATTCCTTTTTATAAGGAAAAATATATATACTTTCACAATAACAAGAAAAGGGGAAAATAGTTATTTAAGTTTTAGTATGTGATAAATATAACCTTTTTAGTTTTTAGTAATACCTTTATATGAGAAAATTGACCGAGTTGGCTGATTTATTAATGAAATTATATATATGAAGAACTGAATTTTCTCCTTGGTCATAGCATGAAGCTACATTCTCTAATGAGATGAAGACCAAATAAAAGGGAATTGAAAGAAACAGCTTATATATCAAAATGATAGCAAAGTACATTTTGGCACTTACCTAAACCAAAACGGAAGAACAGTTGTGTCATCTATATATAAAGAGAGAATCTAGTTCCACATGCATGTTCCCTGAGAATATCAACGTGTTACACTTGCATTACACAAGACCCTGACCATTTCACCCTAGGCCCTAGCATGCATGTACTATTCTTCCCAGCTGAAGCTGCTTCCAGCACAATCTCACAATGGGTTAAGTCAACTAGACAGAAAATTTATATTCCCCATTGCTAACTTCCTGTCAAACATTGGAGAAGAGCATCAGGGAGAAGTATTGCATCTCTTTCACTCTGACCTGTCTTCCAGACTTTGAATTCTGAAGCAGTGGAGCTAGTTTCACTCCAGCGTTTGAGCAACGACATTGAGAAGGACCCTCTTTTTCACCACATGGACTTACACAATGCCATATTGGAATTTCAGGATTTTCATCCATTTCTTTCTTTACTTGAGCAGCAATTTTGACCCTGCACGTCATCATCGTCACTTAAAACGATCATGTCACGAATTGGCGTCCTTTGCTTTTTCTTCATCTTTTCCTTGATCGTCCGTTCTGAACTAATGGGATCATCTGAATTTCTTCCATCACAACCTGAACCAGAATAGGAGGGCCTTGCCTGAGAAAGACCAGATGTTGATGTTGTATCCCAGTTAGGAGGTTCCAGCCTTGACTGCTCAGAAAGTACACTTGAGGTGTTAGCTTGTATAACTTTTGAAATAGATCGAAGCTGCTTTCTCGAAGGAGTGCATTTCTCTTGGACGCTAGCTGTAACAGTTGATTGTTCAGCAGAAGCAGAATTTGTCCCACCATCTTGGCCTTTCACAGTTGGAGTCTCTGGGGTTGGGCCATGAAAGTTAAAACATGTTCATGAATATTTACCATCACTACTAATTATGAACATTAAGTTGATCAGCTCAACAGAAAAGCTTGAGGCAAGTAAAAACCACTTTTAATAGTGAAAGGGCGCAAAGCGATATCAATCCAAACGAGAATACAGTAGATGATAAAGGAATGAAAGATATCTTAAAAGACATGCCACCTGCAATTTCTAATCAGTCTGAGAAGTAAGCCTAACCTGAGTAAGACATTCACCTCGTTGTATTTGAATTTTAGAACAGTATAAATACTCAATTTTGTAAATGGATCTTCACATGTTCATATATCATAAATGGAACAATAATGAAAATGGCCTTCAGATACCCTAGCACAACATCAAGATAGACAATCCCTAGCAGAAACTTGAGTTATTGCAAATTACAAATGTAGATAGAGGGAAGAGAAAGCTTGGTAAACCTGCAGTTGTTTTAGAAGTATTACCAAGAGGAGTATGAGGTTCTCCCGGGACAAATTTTGGAAAGCCTTTTTGTTCTTGGGGCATACTCTAGCTCTTGTGAGGGTTTGATATACGGTACATTGGGAATTACTTTAGGCCTAATAACAATGAAAGGGCACATGGACCAACCCCATCGTCTCTACCCCGTAGGAACTACGAGCGTCCCCAAAGATGCCTTTGGCATCCAAGGGGTCATGGACCGACCTTAGAACCTTGTTCAATAAGTGGATAGCTAAAACAGTAAAGATAGAAAAAGTACAATCACTCATTCTTAAAATCAGCATTGTAAGACTAAAAAGTCTGGCTCAAAAGAGCCAAAATATATTAGATTTGTAAATTGTAATTGTACCGACTTTTTTTATATGTACGAAAACCGCTGAGAATTGCTTTTAGCCTTTAAATAAGTTTATCATTAAATTATTTAAAATTTTGAATATTGAAAACCAGCATCATAGCTTTAAAGTTAAAATTAAACGTAATGAAATCTTCAAAAAAAATTTCCTTTCCTTTCCTTTTTTTTTTTTTTTGTTTTCCGCACTTCATTCACGTTGAAACTAGAAATGGATGGGGACAGCAAATTTTAGTGGCGGTCGCATGCATAACCAATTAAAACATGCACGTGTCCGAAATGATAAATGATTAGAAAAATATATTGTCCAAAAGTTTTTAATAGATTTATCACTATATTGAACTATGATTAATCACAATTTGTGAACATTTTATTACATTTTTAAAAGTTGGTTATTTAACATGATTTCAACCTGTATAATTTTTAAAACAAGATAATAACTTCAAATCTATAAAAATTAAGGCCTTTAAATATAACTAAACTTAAAATATAGAGTTGATGCAAATATATGCATTAACCAACATTTTATTAATTTGTATTACTTATGCACCTGTTAAATTTAAATTTTTAAACATGAATTACAACAATTTTATTAAATTTAAGATCTAAATTAAATAGAAAACAAATTCGATTTTGATAAAATTCTGATCTCCATATTAATTATGATACTAATTTAATGAATGACATGAATAAGGACATCTTCATTTATTTATTATGTAATTTGCCATAATTACGTAATTTAAAAATTAGTAAATTTATAGAATGAAAAATCATTGACCAAAGTTCATTAATTTGTATTACACATGCAATTTTCTTGGCACAACTACTATATTTGTTTGTAAGGGTTGAAATAGGCGACTTCACCCCAAACAGGCCTGGTTTATTTTGCATGAGGTTGGTATGATCTGACTTGTGGTCTGTGTACAAGCAATTTCAACGGTAGCTGCAATAGATCTCTTGCCTTCTAATAATGTTTCATGGAAAATCTAGAGTACAAGAGGCATAAATGTTTGTATAACCAAAGGATGAGCCTTATATTAGCGGCAATATACATCAATGCATTACATATACAAAAAGAAAGAGGCTATCCAAAGATTATAGTACAAGTTAAGCCTCCCTAACCTTCCCATAATTTCCATTGTGGGAGATATCACTTGAAAAATGTTTATAGCAATAGGGTGAGATAAATGTCTCAACAACCGGCAAACAAACTTAAAAGGCATATAAACGAGTGCCAACGAGGGATATTTCACAAATAACGTTCAATTCCCCAAATAGATCGCAGTTATCTTTATTCACATTTCACAAAATATAGATACAAATATTTCAATATCCATAGCATCATCGTCAAAGTAAGTATTCCACAATGATTGCAAAGAACAATTGAATCAATAATAACACAATCACTGATTCTCCCACCTTATTTCCTCTAACTGAACCAATGGGCTGAGGCTATCCCATCTAAATAGTAGCTATTTATAAAGCTAACCGTTCAAGTGATGTGGTTTGACTAAATCCATAAAGCACAAGCTTGGACTATAGGTTCCCCCCTTAACATCAACAAGGTGTCATGGGCCTAGGATCATCCGATGTACAGCCGGAAGTCCTACGTCCTTATTTTCTCTTTAAATATGCTAGATATTCACTCTTTATTTCCTCTTTAATAGGCTTCATTCAATAACAGCATCATCCTCACCCAATATCACCATAATCATTCTCTAACACTCGAGCAAGGCATAAACACAAATTGCAATCAATGGTGTGTGTACACACACACACACACACACAAATATGCAATTGCATTTTTCATTCACTAGCTTCATGCTTAAAAGCCACAAAAGCTTGGCACACATGCCATTTTTATCACATCACTTCTTTAACTCCATATTTCATAATGCATTTTAATAGTATTAATGCGAGGTTTATCAAATAATAACATTTTTATCACAATAAATTTAAAATCACTCACAACATGTCCCAAGCATACATAATAAGAGGAAAACGTTTGCCTCACGTCAAAGCAATAATATACAACCACCGCTACAATTCCACAGCCCAAGCTTACATCAAAAATACATTTAATCTACACAATTAATTTAATTACATATCAATATCATAATAGCTAAAACAATCATGTGACTTTAAATAAATCTCATTCATAGTTTGGTCACCTAATGATGTTCCCAAAACCCAACTAAATTGCTCAACAACGCTTGGACTGGTTTCCAACTCCAATATAGAGAGTGTTGAATCCATAATGAAAAGAAAAATAATTATAAAATCATAATGGACTCAAATAAAAATCTAAACCAATTAAAATCCTCTATAAACATCCCTTTACGTCTCTATAAACTTGTATTAACAAAACTCAAATCTTATCAAAACCCTAACCCAAAAATATCCTCTTCACAGCACGAAAATGCTATCATCAGGAAGAGAAAATTGCCTAAAAAAACTTCCATGAAGGAGATGAGGTGAAAAGGAGAGATTTTTAATAAATGATACCAAAACTTTGCCCTAGGAGAGCCCTCACGCTGCCATCACTGGAGAAGAAAAAGAAGCAAGAGACGAGGAATGAAGGGAAAATGAAGAGGGAGACACGGGTGGGATGTTTTAATACCCCTATGTGCATGGCACGTTACCACTTAAGTTTATTATCGTTGACAGAAAATGATCGTCGCTACAAATCTACCCCGAGATAGCAAAACTCGCTTGAAATTGAAGGTTAGCTGCAGCGAAGGTGTCTGGGGAGCAGCTTTGCTGCTTAAAGAAAGATTGGCTGCGGAGAAACCAAATGTGGGCCATGGCAAAGAGAGCCCGAAAGCAAAATCTTGCTTATCGCAATGGTTCGCCATGGCGAAAAGAGTTCGGGAGTGAACTTCACTGACAACAATGATTCGCCGCGGCGAAAGTCTCCAAATGATAGAAAACACAACTTAATTCAATATAATTATCTTTTGATAACAAATTACTTCTTGAATAAAACTTAGGATATTACATAATCTCAAATGGTTAGTGCATGTCTGCAAGAAGAAGAAGAAGCATTTGTTTCTTTTCAATTCAAATTGCTTTTAAAGAGTTGATGGCCTTATAAACAAGTGATATGAAAGCTCTTTTGTGAAATAGAAAGCCCTTAATTCAATCCTACCTGTAATCTCAAACGGTTAGTGCATGTCTGCAAGAAGAAGAAAAAGAAGGAGAAGAAGAAGAAGAAGAAGCAGCAGCAGCAGAACCAGCAGCAGCAGCTTGTGGAGAAAATTCCGAACAAACACACATAGCACAATATAATATGTGCGCATCAGATTTTAAAGCAGATTTTTTTTTTTAATTGGCTGACATTTTTACCTTACATGACATTGCGGTTGAATGGCTGTCATATTTGGTCGTCTTTGGTGCACACATTTAGCATTCCAGTCCATATACACACACATACACACATTAATCTTATGTGAAACACAACAAAAAAAGGTTTATTCACCGTCATTCCTTCCATCAACAACTTTTGGTTTCCACATACTGCCACTGAATGAACCTCTGGTATTCAATCATATGAAAATCAGTCATCAGCATATTCATTTGCATTTGAGTTCAGTGAGAAGTTATGGATCAATCAATTTTAAGTTTACCTGAGGCTTGCAGAGCCAGTTTCCAACTTCCCTTTCTTGTCACTTATAGTGAGTGACTTAAAAGGTGACTTTGATTCATCAACTAGTTCAAGCTCAAGAATGGCGTCCTTAATTGCTTCAGCCAAGTTCTGGTCATCATCAGCATTATGGAAGCACCCTCTTTGCTTAGCATCATTTACTAACTTCGTCCAAACAGAGCAACTGTGCTTTAGAGTTTCTGCATTCCCTAATATCCACAGACAATGCCTACCAAAAAGAAAAAATGCAAATAAGTTCTAATCACAACTCAAGCTTATAAATTAGTTACAAGCTTGGCAGTAACATGATTCATATAGAGAGTTATACTTCTTAAGATCAAGTTTCTTATTAGGAAAATCACTCTAAGGTCCCAATGAAGGAATGTGATCACAAAAAATCCCCACAATAGAGCAATATGTAATGATTAGTTCCGGTACAAAAAATAACATGTCCAAGGTGCTTATCGTTTTCTTTTGGTGAGAACATATGTATTCGGCCGGTTTTGGTCATAACAAGTACCATACCTAGCACGAGTAAGAGCCACATTGACTCTTTGTTTATTAGAAAGAAACCCCACATTTCCAGTCTGATTAGATCTGACAGTGGAGATCATTATGATGTCTTCTTCACCACCTTGAAAGCCATCAACAGAACGGACACTCACACAGAAGTCGGCATCTGAAACCAAGTTGTCTTTCTTCACTTTCTCTTGGATTTCACGGACCTGAGCTGCATATGGAGATATTACTCCTATGCTGACTTTCCTTTTCCTGTGGAGAAACTCTATAGCAGAAAAAATACGTGGGAATCGATCAAATCTTGTCCGCTAGACAGTTCAAGAGTCAGCAATAAAATCACACATAAACACGTTTCTTAAAAAGAAAGCAACCTTTGTGAAGCCCTTTTATGATCTCTGTGATAACAGCAACCTCCACCATGTTCTTCAAGCTCTTTCCATGGCCAAATTGCTCTTTTCCCTTAGCTATATTTATAAAAGAGAAGGAGCCAAACATTTTTCTCTCAAGGAAGCGTTTACTGTAGCTTGAATCTCTGACATTCATGCCATTCACAAGTTTCCCTTCATAGAATTCTCTATTGGGGAATAAGCTTATAGATGGATGCATTCTAAACTGGACATTGAGCAGATGCTTGTTGTATCCCAACGCCACCAGCCTCTCAAACAAGCTTCTTCCGAATCCAGCTTCATCAGAGATCTGAAATTTTATTGTCATACAAACATTAGACAGCAATCTTTGGTAATCTTTTCATCGACAAATCATAATATCAATTCAAAACCTTCAATAATTTTATTAATCTCTAACAGTCCCTGAAGCATAAAAACTCATTGGATCTGAGGAATGGACAAAACATTTGTCTAATAAATAACCATGAACATTTCATCATAATCTCTAACAAGAAATAATGACAACTCTATTATTACCTTGCTCTTAACCATTGCAGGAAGTTGCCTCTCATCACCTACGAGAATAGCATGTCTTACCCCTGGAAGTTGCAGAGGAATGGTTGACTCACACTCTTTGAGCTGAGCTGCTTCATCTATAACTACAAAGGATAAGGGCGTCATTGCTTTAGTGAACAATCTGGTAGAACCCGACGCGGTGCAGAAAATTAGGCATGCCTCTTCCAAGCAAAAATTTTCCAAACCTATAAATTCCCCAAAATATATTATGCCATAATGCCTTTTAAGTTCCGGAAGTGAAATTGACCGAGCAAGTGATCTAACAAGTGATCTAAGTATCCGAACAAACTCGTCTCTTTCCAATCGTAATCTTCCAAAACAAAATCTAACATATTTTATTGGAATATCTGTCCCCATGGGCATATGAGAATCATGGATGGGCTTAACCGAGTTTTGATAAATCCAGTTGTCACTTCCGCTGGAACCCCTTTTCACCCCTTCCTCAATTGGAATTTCTGGTTGGCTGACAGTGTTTGCTCTTTCATCAGTATTATAATTGGGAATTTCTATGAACTCATTTCGAAGCAAACAATTTTGAAGGGTTTCTAGCAAATCCAGAGCTCTACATATCTTCTTTGCCACGTTAAAAGGAACAAGGGAAGTTGGTAGTTGTGAGCATAACGTTTGCAAGCAGGACTTGAGGTTATCACCTATGAAACTAAACCTACTCTTCATGAACTGGACTTCAGCTTTATACGAAAGGTATTGATCTTCAATGTAACTGTATCCCATCTTCACAAATTGCTCCAAAGTCGTATTATCATCTTTATCTTCAAGTTGCTTGTAAGAGAGGTATACTTGCTCTAAGCTGCTGTAATTAAGCCTAATGAATTCTTCTAATGACAGTAGATCCTCGACCTCCTCATACTTTGCATCAAGCTTAGATGAAAGATACTGCTTATGAGGTTTCTCAAGCAAATTGATCATTGATTCCAAGATAGTCTTCCATCCGGTCGATGGATCAAGACACTGCTCAAGCCTACCGACACGATAATCAAGAAAGATATCAGGAAGGCCCCAATAATCATCAACTTTCATTCGAGACTTATT
>JANTPZ010114363.1:0-11161 GCA_025593235.1 Vachellia pachyceras
CTATTACAAAATAGGATGTGTGTGTATTATTTAGGAGGATTGATTTTGAGGTTGAGGCAAAAATAGATTGATGCTACATATTCCAAAAACTAAAAAAACCCCATCATCAATGTATTCAATTGGTAAAGGGATTGAACTAGTATTTAATTTTCACCTAAAGGGGAGAGGGTCCGATCGTGGGGAGTGTCACTTTGTTATTATTCCAGTCGCAACGCTTGGGGGCATCACAACAGCTGAATGAAGATGTGTTGACCTACTTATATGACAAGATTAAATGGCTCGCTTGACTTACTCCAGTGCTAACAAAGACATACCTCAATAAATTATGAGTTATGTGTTCTGCTCTTGAATCATCGATGAACCTAACCCCTTCTTAGAAATTTTTCAAATAAAAAAAAAAGATGGACGGTACATGAAATGAGAGGGCCTATTTGAGATTCGCCGTATAGCCGCTGTCCAGTGCCTTTGTTTGCACATGACCCACCCTTCCATCACCATTGTCTTCACATCAGCCATAAAATACCCTCCATCACTTTACACCATAATCTTCTTCTTCTTTTGATTCACACAGTTAATTCTCTCTCTCTCTCTCTCTCTCTCTAAATAGGGTCGGCTGTATAGATGGTAAGGTGTTATTGTGCTGAACCATCGACTGCCAAGTTTTTTCAGTTTAGATTGTTCATCCGAAAATCACATTTAATAGTGAGCGTTCTATACGTTTTTGCATCATCATCTTTTCCCATAACTCCATATTGCTTGATTAATGACATTTTTATGCATGTTTAAACCACGATTTTCTATAATCTCTCTTTAACATGTGTCACTCCAACTCCTTAGTTTATGAGTTTATTATGGATATTATCTTTTTTTATATGACTATACATCTATCTTAACATTATTTTATTGGTTGTTCTACTTTATACACATGTTATGCTATCACTTTAAAGCCAATAATTTAGCTGAATCATCTTTTTGTTTTTTTTTGAAAAATTCATATTAAAAATGAATGGCCAATAAGAGGGAAAATCTATAAAAAAAGTTTATATTTAATTTTTTTTTGCCAAAAGAACTCATGATATTTTTTTTTACTCAGAGAAAGTATCAATGCTCTGCAAAACACCTTATCTACAAAAATTTTGTACAAAAAAATTAGAAATTAAACTTGAAACCACTTATTTAATGGATAATAACCCCAACTATTTACCCCTCCTTGAGTTGGTCTACTTGTAATTGTTTTTCTTTTTTTTTGCATGTGCATGTTTGGAAATCCTGTTTTTCCAACGGACACGTAAGTAAGATAAAAGGCATATCAAAATCTGTAAAAACATTATGGAATCTGTAAAAAATTTTGGAATCTATAAATTCATTTTCCCCGACGGATTCCTAAACATACTCTAAGTTGAAAATGAGGGCTTCTATACTTTTAATAAAAAATGTTACTTTTACTGGAAAAGTGACAAACTAAATTGAATTTATTAGTCACGAAAATTTCGTAAAAGGAAAAAAAATGCTACCTTCAATTGGAAGGCTGCTGATTGGTAGGAAAAATTTTATTTTAATGAGGGGCTCATATTTGTCTGCATGTTATATATATATATATATATAACAAAACCAAAAAAAAAATAAAAAAAATGAAAAGCTACTTTGTCAATGATGCAAGAAAAAACAAGAACTGATTCCAGGAATGGTATATGTCACATAAATAATTATGGAATTGCCATCCACTTGAGGGCTGTTGACGTGGAAATATAAAATATTTATTGGAATTTTATTTTAATAAATGGGTTTTATTAATTAATTTATACTTTTGGAGCAAGTTGGATGAGATTAAAAGGGACGTTTGTGGGCTTGTCTCGTCTGGGCGGTGCCTTTAAACCATTTTTATTTGCTAATCATCACAATTACACTAACAAACACATCTGATTACATCATGAAAGCAGCTTCCCACTTTTATTAACAATACTTTTTTCTATGTGACCATTAACAATAATAACCACACCTTTTTTTAATTAATTAAATACCAATAATTCTTATTACAGTAAGCATACTACAATTATTCATTTTCAATTCCTCCTTACAAGTTACAAATATATGTGCACTCTATAAAGCATTACATTTATAATAATGCTGTCTCTAGGTCTTCTTAATAAGAAAATAATTTATAGTTAATTATAGTAGTATTTAAATTATTACTCATTTCTCATAAACAGATCTAGAAGGCAGCAGTTGCTAGATTGTTAACTGTGGTACATGTGAGTCACTTGTAACACATTTTTGCATACCAAGTAATACATTAATTTCATAATATTTTCCACAATTTCCATAATTAAATTTTTTCCTTCTACATTTACAAATAATTCTTGCATCTTTTTCCTATTTCCCTCCTTCTAAAAGAAATTTAAAAAAAATAAATGATTACGTGATTTATGTTTAATTTAGCATCAAACTTTTCTCCGGGTATAACAAAGAGTGGTATTTATTACAAATAGACTTGGAGGCAGTAATTATGTGTGGAAGTTAATTGGCTAGACTGAAATGAAATCTCAAATGACTCAATCTTGCTTTGGACTTTCATTGCTAAAATTATAACTAAATTTTAATGGTTTTACTATAATTAAAAAAGAACGTTTACCTCGTTCATTAAATTTATATTAAATTGAATTTTTTTATTCTAACCATTGTCCTGTTTAAATTTGTCTCACCTTTCTCTCCATATTTAACATGTATAGTCAATAAATATGGTAATTAGTAACTTTTTTATGGAACTTATATCATGGACAAAAAGTTTTTTATATTGTGTTAAGTATCATTTTAGTGGAGACACTTTTTTTCAACAAAGAGCTTCTTTTAATGTGGATATTTCTTTTAACACACTATAACAAATTAACTATTTCTATTAGACCCTAACAAAAAGCTTGATCAAAATTTATTTAAAAAGAGGTTTGGGCAACAAACTAACCCAAAACACTGCTAACTACTGTGGCCCAAATATGGTCAATGGCCCAACTAAGCTGATTTCCATATTTCGGCCCAAATCCTTGGGACGAAGCCCAAAACTGAAAGGTCAACATGGTTCTGTAATTCCACGGCTTCCATTCTTCCGATATGCCCAAGAATATCATACACGAGTATCTTATTTTTTTTTTGGGTAATGAAATTAATGCTATTATATATAGCTATATCAGATAGCCAATCATTTTTATGATTTTATCCATGTCAAATGTCGAAATTTTAATATGTTTTTATTACACAAAAAAAATCACGTGTTAATTAATTGTCCACTCTCACACGGATATTATTGAAATAAATCCAAAGCGGAATAAATTAAAAAAAATACTTCGTTGCACCAAAACATCCTAAATTATATATCTTACACACATGACAATGACAGACCAAATCACATGTTATTAAGAGAACAGTTAATAACGTAACAAAGGCACGCAACAGAAGACCACACGGCTTATCCAATTAATAAATTGGTATAATAACAATGAACAAATTCCTCCTAATTTAAAAGCCAAATTAGTTTAATTAAGAACAAAACCCAATATCAAAAGGCACTCTAACAATATTAATTATTTCACATAATTGGAAAATAACATTTCTCTTGTATATATGACCGTCTAAAAAGATTCTGTTACGTGTTGATTTTATATTAAGAATAAGAGAAATACCATTTATATTCTTAAATTGATCCACCTTTTCTATCTTTTTTTTTTTGGTGACACACCTTTTCTATCTTTGATACTCCCAAGTTATGGTGTATGGTGGTTGGCAGCGCAGACAAATATAGTAATGATTCAGATTCCCAAATTGGAATAACAAACCTTTTACTGATCACAAGTCGTTTGTAGTTAATTAATTAAGGTTTTGGGAATAGATAAACAATGAATTAATTAATGAGCAGTAATTAATATCGATTTTAATTTGCAGCTTCTCAATTCAGGTGCAGCAGGCTTTATATGGCACTATTGTTCATTCATGCACGCACGTAATATGTTTCTTTAATTCTCACCCCCAAATATTTCAAACACCCAGAATATGCCTTCCTCCTCCTCCTCTTCTTCTCAGCTTTTTTATTACGTTAAGAACTCATCCTCAACAAATTAAATCTCTCTCTCTCTCTCTCTCTCTCTCTCTCATATTTTCCTTAATTCCATAAACAATGCTGTGCCTTGTGAATCTCTTTTTAATTTCCTTTCTTCTCACTCCAACCTCTTCATTCTTCTCAGCATCCCTTTAGGTATAAGAAACGTTAACGAACCAGATCTTTTAATTCAATCTCAGGACTCTCCCATTCATTCATTCGTTCATTTTGGTGTATTCCTCTGAGAAATAATTAATGTTGCAGGTGATGAACATAATCAGATGGCAAAGAACAACAGCACCATGTAAAAATATGATCATTAGGGTTTTGCATAAGGAAGCGATCCCAGTGGAATGGAAGAAGCCAAGAATCGGTTGGACAAAACTCAACTTCGATGGCTCATGCCAAGGAGGCAGCAACAATGGGAAAGCCAGCATAGGAGGGCTCATCCGGAACCACAAGGCCGAGTTCCTGCTCGGCTACGCTGAGTCAATAGGCCGAGCCAACAGTACAATCGCCGAGCTCACCGCCCTCCGGCGAGGGCTCGAGCTCGTGCTTGAGAACGGCTGGAACGACAATCTGTGGCTCGAAGGAGACGCAAAGACGCTGGTGGAGATCATATTGAAGAGAAGGAAGGTGAGGTGCATGGAGGTTCAGAAACATATAAGTCACATAAATTCAATATTAATGCCAGAAGTGAATAACGTAGTCGTGAGTCATATCTATAGGGAAGGGAATAGAGCTGCTGATAAATTTGCTCAAATGGGACATCTCTTGGAGGAGCCTACCATTTGGAGACATGTTCCTCCTCATCAAGTTTTGGCTATTATGCATGATGATGCCCAAGGTAAAATTGTTCTTCGCACAAGACGGTGATCATTACTAGGTTAATTGTTTCACTTTGTTTTTTCACCGCTACATCTGTAAATATATATATATATATATATAGCTAGCTAGCTTCTAGGGTTCTGTTTTTTCACTGCTACATCTGTAAATATATATATATATAGCTAGCTAGCTTCTAGGGTTCTTGTGGTAATCTTTGAACAAGAAGCTTGTAAAATATATTTGTTCATTCAAATGTATGTATAATGACGACCAGCTAATCATAGTTTGAATCATCTTCTTCCTCTTTTTAATATTCAAATAGCACCAAGTTTCCTTAAGATACAAGGCAAGCCCCTGTTAATCGATATGTTCATGCATTACATTTCTCGTTAGTTCACGTTATTCGAAGAGTGCATGATAATTTTAATGTGTTCTGTAATCTGTGACATATATAATGTTTTAAAATAATTACTTAAACAAGATCTTATATTTAAGACTGAGTGAAGTTATCATTTAATAATCAAGTTAATATGTATGCACATTTAATAAGTGACTACTCATTTGGTTCTATTTAATTATATGTAAATCCCAGCATGTTTTATTGAAGGCAAAAATATTGAATATAATTAACTTTGCCACAAAATTTAACAACTTTTCAAATTTACTTTTATTTAATATACACAATGCTCTATGACAATAAAATTTACACAATAATAAATTAGGGTTAAAATTATACATTATTATGAAAATTTTAATAAAGTTATTTATAAATAGGATTAGAAAAACTTCTCTCTCTACCTTATAAATAGGATTGAAGAAGTGTTACTAATTGGTATTAAAACATAAAATTATGATTTTTTCATTAGTTTTAGAATTGGATCACAAGAAACATGAACATACTGTAAATTAATTAATTGATGAGATGTGCATGCAATATGAAGAAACATAACTGTCAAATGAAGAACTTGTCAACGTGCCAACTCATCAATAACTGATAAGTTGGGTTATATGCATATGACAATCAAGTTGTTGTTTGTGTTTAACTTAGTCAAGGAGTTTAATTAATCGAAGTGACTTGAGCGATATTAAGTAACAAGCTTAATCACTTCTTAGTTACTCCACTTATTATTCAAATATTAACTGCATAACTAATTATTCATCCTTATGTTTCCATTTTTCACCGTTCATGCAGAAACCACAGCAACCATTAATTCAATAAAAATTAGTGACACGGGCGAAGAAGAGAAAGGGACCCATTTCTTAAGTCGAAGCCATATATAAAACTCTATATTGGCTATTAAATTTTATGTGTGTCTGTATGTGTGTATGCAGATTGCTCCAGCAAATAAAAAAGGAACTCCATAAGCAGATTGAAAACCTAAAGTTGTATACGAGGAGAAATATAACATGTGCGGGAGTACTTGTAACAAATGACTAGTACTATATATATATATATATAGATTCCTCATTCCTTTCCAGTACAATTGACCAGTACAACTTATAAAGCAAACAATAAACCGAAAAGAAAGGGACATAATATATATATATATATAGAGAGAGAGAGAGAGAGCTGCTAATGCCAACAACTATATAGAGAGTGAAGTAATGATTGAAATGTTAGTACAACAAATCGAAGGAGGTTGTTGGCGTACTATATTACAACCTTGTTTAACAAGTAACATGGGATGCATCATCGTCCAGAAACTTGTATATTTAAGAGGAGAGCTTTGTGGTTAACTCGTAGAAATTATCAAAAAAGAGCCACATGCCGAAAGAACATCATTGAGTGCAGCGTTGATGAACTATTCCTTCACACGCACAGACAGAGGAAGGAGATGGCCTCATCAGCACTGCACTCGATCATGTTTTTTTAAGGACAATGTGGAAGAAGCTATATATACCTAGTTGCATGAAACTATGATGACGAAAGGTATAAGTAATTCCTTTATTAATTTCTTCTCAGTTTTAATTTTTTTCCTTCTCTTGAATTGGATTCATTTAGAATCGCAATAGACTCTGTGCAGATCGGCGGCAGCTTCCTCGGTGTAGGTTGATAGATTATTAGAGTTTTACTTTTACATTTGATTATAGGTTTTTAATATCATCATTGTAAATAGATGTATATATAGTTACCCTCATTATAATCTGAACTCACCAAACAAAAGAAAAACACTCTACAGCTATATTATATTATATCTTCAATAAACCAATTTCAGTGTTGTGGAAACTCAGCCTTGTCAGCTAATTGCAGAACTTCAGGAATAATGGAGCCGATAAATAGGAATCAAGTTCATTTGAGAAATATTTCTCTCTCCTTTTCTCTAATGCCAATATTTATTCCTTAAAAAATCTATTATTTCACTTTTTTTAATAAATAAAGCAGCATACTATATTTTGAGCATGGAAGGTCATAATTATCTGGTAGGTTCCTTTCATTCGCCAAATGTTAAAGTGTAACTTAACCATCTGAAGTTTGAACTGAGCTACTTGATCTTGGGAAAAAGGTATAACTACACATAAGAAAGAAATAGAACTCAGAAGGAGGTTATGGTAGGTATGTGGTAGTTGTAAAAAGTGAACGAAGTTGAGAAAAGGTGCTCATATTTTAAATTTCAATTTATTGCGTGTCTTCAAAGAAGATTGAAGCTGCAAGACTTGGCTACTTTCCACAATTACTAGCAATCAGAAGAGCCAGCTTGATCCTTCCTTGAAAGAATCTACTGCCTTTTCTTAATGTAACTATGGTTAAATTATTACTCACTCCTTTTATACTAGAATTTAAACAAAAGAATCGTCCTTGGTTCAATATTGTACATTTGCACAAATTTATATACATGCCTGTTTGGACCAGATAGAAACATGGCAGAGACATTATATTTCCCTTTTCATCAACTGTAATTAAACAGAAACATCATATATAGACGCTCTTTCTCTGTATTTACAAGCCCAATGCACATCAGCAACGAGAAGGAGGCAAAAATTAGTGGGCTTCACTAAGCAAAAGAGTTGAAGATTTCAGCCCAAGAAGATGTACACATCTGGTTATAATCATACTTCAAATCTTGTTAATTGTGCAGCTAATCTCCAAACTGCAAAGCCTCATTTTTTTTAAAAAAAAATCATGAACAATGTTTTTTCCCTGTTAGTGCAGCTCTTTAGCTCACACCCTCAGACTAGTGAATTTTATTTTCTTAGCAGTATTTAAATATCCGTGTTAGTTATTTACGGCTCTTTATACTGCAGAACCACACCTGAAATATCTCTAGTGCTTATAGACTGAGCAACATCACACTTTCTTAAATTTCCCAATATCAAGGTAGCATCTTCATCACTAATGGAAATCTCATAACACAAATGTTGTTGGGTTTCATGCTTCCACAATCAGCAGTGTATCCGCTGAATGAGGAAGTTATGAAACCTCCGAAACAAATTTATAAAAGCAACAGCACCAATTAATCAAACCAGACCACATTGTTCGCTAACTGATATGCCTTTTAAGGATTTTTTATTAACAATATACATTGTATCAAAGTTTTGATTGTTAAAATTCAGAACACTGCATTATAAATGCACATAAGATTGTATCCTACACAAGAAACTGCTTGAATAGCAATTGGTAAATGATTGAACAACAAGAAATCGTTAAAACCTGTGATGAAATTTTCAAATTACTTCCATAAGTTGGTCCAAACAAGCCCAAAAAAGGACTGAAACCCGTAGCCTGCTTTTCACAGAGGAGCTTGGCGCTTGCAAACTCTATCAGGTCACTGACGGATCAAAGGAATTTGTAGAGTCCTAATTTCCCCTCATAAATCATGATCTTACTGGTTCCTATGTTGTAGATTACGAGATTGAGCAGCCTTTCTTTACCAATATTAATTGGAATATCCAATCTCATCCCCACTGTTCCTTCGTATTCCCAATAGGTACGTCCTTTGGGCCTGAAAAAAACCCTCTTGTTTTTCTCTGTGCTCTGCGAGATATATGGGGTATCTTCCACTTTCTTGAGCAATTTTCTTGTGAAAAATCTCAATTTCACCGGAAAGATTAAATTTTCCGGCGAAAGCGGAATGGGGGAGGAGGAAGTTTTTCCGGATCATCTGCGCTGCAAGCGCACTGACGGGCGCAAATGGCGATGTAGCCGGAGAGTGATGGACAACGTGAAGCTTTGTGAGATTCATTATCTTCAAGGCCGTCACCGGCAATACAAGGAAAAGGTCCCGGAGTCGCTGAAGCTTCAGAGAAAGCGTAAGAAAGGGCTTAATAAGGATGAGTCTGTTCTCAATGTCGAAGTGAAGGCACGGAAAGTGGTCAAGATGGCGAAGATGATGAGAAAGAGGATGAAAGTGTCAGATGATTCGGAGGCAATGGAAGTTCCTGTAGGGAAGAAGGCATCCAAGCAGGGTAATAAGCAGTTGGAGTTGATAAGGATGGTGCTGAAGAGAGAGGTTGAGAAAAGGAAGAAGAAGAAGAAGCAGGGAGAGAAGATGAAGAGGAGGAAGGAGGAGGAGGAGGAGGAAGGAATTGCATTACAGTGAGGGAGAATTAACAAAAGAATTGCCCAATGGTTTAATGGCAATTTCTAGGGCATCAACAGCCCAAGAGTACAGCAATGTAGGTTCCCAATGTGATCTTGAATTATGTGCTGATCATAGGGCAATTACTCCACGTTACTTCAGGTCCAAGAATGTTGAGAGGCGGCCTGAGGGAAAGTTGCAGGTGTGTCTTCTGTGGGTTATAGCTTATTAGCTGTTTTTCATCTAGAGTTTGAGGCTTTTTGGTGATTTATATGTTTCCTATTTGAACGAATTGCTTGTCATGTTTAGGTTTTACCGTATGGACGCAAGTGTAAGAGGAAGAAGTGTCATTGGTGTCAGAGAAGTGATTCTTGGAATCTCATAAAGTGTTCAAGCTGTCAAAAAGAGTTTTTCTGCATGGATTGCATTAAAGAACGGTTTGTTAAATATTTTTCCTCAGAATTAAGTATAAACTAGAACCTGCGTGTACTTATATTCTAGTTTGCAGTGAACGTTGAACTTCTTGCTTATTGCCATTCCTTGTGCACAGTATACTTTGTCTGCATTGTATCTTTGGCTTTTTGAAAAGTTATGATGATTTCTATAGGATTTGAAATTCAATAGAAAATCTGGGTAATGCTGAAACTTCATTTTGAGACGCATCATTGAATTAGTTAAACCCCTTAGCATAGTTTTAAGTTTACTGCGCAAAAATTATAACCGTAATGTAAAAATCCCCTATTAGGCAAGTAATCTTGCTACCACTTTAAAACTCAATGTTGAAGCATAAGTTAATGAGGTAAGACACCGAAAGTTTTCATGACAAGATGTCATAAGTGTCGGACTGCTGCATTTTTTTTTTGAAAAATATATATATATATATATGGCTGATTGTTATGCTCAATCTTCTACATTTGCTATTTTATCTAAAGTTTATGCTTGAACTGTGTTAATTTAATAATTGGGTCACAATGTTAAAATTTGGTTATTTTACATATATTTTCTCTTGATGCTTAATTTTTGTAATTTATTTATCTCAGTGAGTTCTTTTCCAGCACCCGCTGCTTCAAGCTGCTAGGATAGCCTAACACTTTTTGCCTTTAGGTTATTTGGCTGTTTATATGAAAGGATCCTCTGTTTGCTTAGTCATGATATGCGCAGAATAACTATCAATGTGAAGAGAGGTTATAAACAACCATACAAATAAGTCAATTAATCTTGGTAATCCTGTAAATCTCTGTACCTTTTCTTCTCCCTGTGCTATTTTGGCAACTTTTGGTGGATAATGATATCTCATATACAATCTATGGTGGTAATGATATCTGTTGTCTGTTCTCTTATTTATTAAGGATGTGCATATGAGATGTGTGACATCTCTATCTTGAAACAATCTAGGTATTTTGATACTCAAAATGAAGTTAAGGTGGCTTGTCCAGTTTGTCGAGGAACTTGCTCATGTAAAGACTGCTTGAGAAGTAAATATAAAGTCAGGGAAACTAAGGTCTGATATCAAAACTAAATGTTTTTTTACAGATGGATGGACTACTGTTTCTATGAAACCATATGCTGACCCCTCAATTTATTTTTCAGGAATTTTTGACTGGTAAAAGCAAAGTTGATAGAATATTGCATTTTCATTATTTGATTTGTTCGCTCCTTCCTATACTGAAACAAATAAATGAAGACCTCAATGCTGAGATAGAAACAGAAGCTAAAATCAGAGGTAGTT
>JANTPZ010114366.1:0-12005 GCA_025593235.1 Vachellia pachyceras
CCCAAATAAATTTGAATTTTACATCCATTTGAACCAATGATACTTTTTATACTCAAATTAATTTAAACATGTATTTGACAAAGGGTTGATGTTCTGTTCTTTTCTAACCAAGAAAGCTTCATTTGATGTGTCTTTAATTTGTTCTATTTTGGAATGGTTAGTCTTGTAAGTGATTTAATTTCTTTTTATTCATGGAAGTGTCTTGTTAAATGGCATTTTATATATTTACTATTATGGCTAAAACCTTCAAAGATGTGGTTTTTTTAATCTTAGCAGTGTTTTTAATGTAAAATTAAGTTTTTTTATCTTGGTTAACCTTTCAAATTTGACTTGCTTTCTCTTTTTACTATGGTCAACTCTTTAAATTAGTTTCTTCCTTTTCTATCTTAATAGTGTGTTAAGTGATTTAGATAAACAATTGTGTTTTTACTAGTTACATGCATCTTTTTAATTAAGATAATTATATTCGAGATTTGTTAAACGTTTAATATATGTAACTATGTTGATTTTGTTATAGAAGTAAGAGAATTTGAGATAAGAGGTAAAAGAAGAGAGAATTGGAAAGCAATTCTCATTCACGTCTATGTCATGTATGTCATGTTTAAAAATTTATAGGCCTCTAAGAGTAACCTTCAAGAGTTATAAACAATGAATAGCACAATGAATATAGATGAATATACATTGTGAGCGCACCTCTGTATCGACTGAATCACTCTAAGAGTCTAGTCGGTGGAATCGGTGAACCACGCGAGCTGGTTAGATGCGTGGGGCAGAGGGCTCGTAGTACCCCCTTTTCTTGATCCAGCCTTTTCTTCGCTTCGGTAGTGAATCACCTACTAAAAAAAGAGGCAGGCCTGCACGCCATATTTGAGACTACTAAGGCAGGTGGTGGACTCTTTCATTAGGGAAGGGAAGAAGGGGCCTAAGCACGACAGATGCCGTACACTTGAGTGGCAAAGGAAAGGGAGATCATACCTGTTTTTCCAGGCCTGTTCAGACATACGGTTCCCCCGGAAGATCAAGTTGGTGAGATGTGTGATGGGAAACCTTCCCGTACAGTTCGGAGAGCACTGAATTAGAATGAGAGGTTCACCACCACATCATTGCATGCAAGGGGAGCTCGCTCGATTCGCAAATTGGTCCGACTCGTAATTCACTTCTGACTCCGTGTTCGATAGCCCGACCGTAGTGATGTTAATTGTGGTTACATCCATAAGTAGCTTGGTCCATCTTTATTCCATTTCATATATGTCTGAGGATCCGCATAGCCCTCGATTTATGTGTTATTTATCCATTCTTACTTTTTTTATGCCAATGTTGGTGACTGGAGATAACTCTCTTCAATTATTCCTGGGATGGGAGGGAGTAGGTCTTGCTTCATATTTGTTAATTCATTTCTGGTTTACACGACTTCAGGCGGATAAAGCAGCTACAAAAGCTATGCCTGTCAATCGAGTAGGTGATTTTGGATTAGCTCCTGTGAGTCTTTGTGCATACATTATGACTCTATATACATTGAATAACTCTTTAGTTTCTCCATGGCAATTCATGTATAGTATTTATGGCTTAGGAAATTAAAAGTTTATGGACATCCACACTGCTAATGTATTTATAACACTCCCCCTTGGATTTCCATTATGAATATGCCTCATTAAAAACTTTAACTAGGAAAACCCAGTAGGACAAAACCAGTTAAAGAAAAGAGTATATCATTCATTGATACATTATTTAGTGATGCCTCATTAAAAACCTTTCTAGAAAAACTCAGTAGGACAAGCCTAATTAAGGGAAAAAGAGTAAGCGTTTATCGACTCCCCCTCATAATGACATCACTTGATATCTCCGAGTTTATGAATACCAATGCCATGGACAAGCTTTTAAAAGATTGCACCTGAAGAGACTTGGTGAATAAATCTGCAAGATTCTCATTTGGAATGGATGTGTTGAATATCAATTTCACCATCCCTTTGATAATCAAGGGTGAAGAAGAATTTCGATGAAATATGATTCGTTCGATCACCCTTAATATACCCTTTCTTTAGTTGGATAATACATGCAACATTATCCTCATATAGCATCGTTGAGACCATTCTTCCCGAAGATAATCCACAAATCATTCGTATTTAATGCATTATTGACCTCAACCAAACACGTTCTCGACCTACTTCATGGATTGCTAGAATTTCAGCATGGTTAGATGATGTGGCTGATATAGACTGTTTCATAGATCACCATGAAATAGTTGCACCTCCACATGTATATAGGTAGCTAGTTTGTGATTTACCATCATGTGGATTAGACAAAAATCCAGCATCTACATAGCCAACCAATTTGTGCTTGGATTTATATGAGTACAATATCCTCATATCCATAGTGCCTCTGAGATAACAGAGAATATGTTTCACTCCATTCCAGTGTTTTCATGTCGGTGAAGAACTATATCTTGCTAATAAATTAAGAACAAATGATATATCAAGAATGTGTGATTAACAAAATACATCAGTGCTCCTGTAGCACTAAGATATGGTACTTTTAGACCAAGTAGTTCTTCATTACCTTCTTCACTAAATACTTGAGGTATGAATTGGTCTTTATCAAGTTCTAAAGACCTCACAATCATTGGAGTACATAACGGATATGATTTATCCATGTAAAATCATTTTTGGATCTTTTGTATAAGCCTCTTGATATACAAAGATCCCATTTTTTATGTACTCAATCTGTAATACAAGACAGAATTTCATTCTTCTTAAGTCTTTCATTTTAGATTCTTTCTTCAAACAATTAATTGCCTTTTGTGACTCTTCAAGGGTTTCAATGATGTTGATATCATCAATATAAACAGCAATTATGGTGAACTCACTTCCAAATTTTTCCATAAAGATGCATGAGCATATTTGATCATTTATATATCCTTCTTTCAACAAATATTCATTAAGGTGATTATACCACATGTGCTCTGATTGCTTTAGGCCATACAGGGACTTATTCAACTTGATTGAGTTTTGTTCTCGAGAATTAGAATTTGATGTTTCTAGCTTTTGAATTGCTTCAGGGATTTGTGCTTCTGAACTTTTAATCCTTCAAGGATTTGTGCTTTTGGTATGTTTTGTCCTTCAGGGATTTGTGCTTCTCGAACCTTTTAGTCCTTCAGGTTTGTGCTTCTCGCACCTTTAGTCCTTCAGGAATTTGTGCTTCTGACACTTTTAGTCCTTCAAGGACTTTGTGTAAAGCCTTGGGCTACAAGACATGCCTTGTATCTTATAATTTCAACCTTTTCATTTTGTTTCCTCACAAAAACCCATTTATATCCAATAGATTTTACATCCTTTGGTGTAAGGACTACAAGTCCAAATACTTTTCGTTTTCCAATGATTTTAATTTTTACCTTAATGGCATCTTTCCATAAGGGCCAATCTTTTCTCTATTGGCATTCAGTTGGCTCATGATCCTCGTTATTATTATTCATTACATCAAATGCTATATTATAAGCAAAGATGTCGTCAACGTTGATTTCATTTCGGTCCCATCGGTTCCATTCATAACATAATTTATTGAGATCTCATTATTTTCACATATTTCAGGTACATGTGTCTCTTCTTGGACTACCACATTCTCTTCTAGAGATGACTCTTTTGGAGCTATTATCTTTTCTTGATTATCCTCGATTTGACCACCTATATTTTTAGCTCCTTTTCTTTTTCGATGATTTTTTATCTTTGGAACCGATTGACCTTCCACGCTTCAAGCGTGATTTGGATTTATTCATAATAGTTTGTCCGTTAGAGACATTAATTCTGATACGAGCATTGGCAGCTAGGAATGTGACTTTGTTAATCTGTAAATGCTTCTGGTATTTAATTAGCTAAATTCTGTAAATGAATTATCCTTTGAACTTCCAGTTCACATTGTTTTGTCCGAGGATCAAAATGAGCCAAACGACAATTTATTCCAGCTAATCTCTTGACCCAACTACTTATTTTCTTCCCCTGATGCTGGTTAAAGTGATTTATCAAATGAGACTCGGCAAACCGTGCTATAAAATTCATAACCATCATATATTTCATTGGGTTTTATATGCACATATATTACACACCCAAAAGTAGAAAATATTAGGTTTTTGATAAAAAAAAACCTTTGTAAGGGGAAACTTTCAATAATTTGTTAGCCTCATGTGAATTAACAGCACCGCATACAAAATGGCTTGTCCCTAAGCAGGATATGGGAGATTATATTTCATGTAAAAAGGTTGCAATCATTTAACGAACCATTCTGCTAGTCTATTTTGCGTATGAACATGAATCACAAGATGCTCAATATCAAGTCCAAGGATGTGCAATCCTCATTAAGGCTAGTGAATTAAATTCATTAGCACTATCAAGATAGCATTTTATAATTGGATGATCAGGATAATATACTCTCAAACATATTCGTTGAGCAAAGAATCTTGCAAATTTCAGGTTGTAAGAAAATAATAAACAAACGTGATACCATTTAGTTGATGCATCAATTAAAACCATATGATTAACTAAATGGTTCACCACGTGGGTTTATAGTCCCACAAATATATTCCTATATCCGTTTTGAGAATGTGAAAGGCTCACATTATATTTAACTTTATGATGATCTATTAATATATTTCCTATTGGAATATGCAACATATGAGAAATAGTGGTATCTAAATTACATTTTAGGGTATACCCACATTTATTTTCAATAATCTCTCGCATCATAATTGAACCGGGATGGTCTAACCGATTATGGCCAACATTGAATTCATTAGTAAACTTTTTGTTTACATTGATAAACTGATGGTTTGTATTAATAAGTAAACTTCTAGTTTATTATTTTATGACATACATTAAATTCATCAGTCTCAGTAAACTTCTGGTTTACTATCATATGCTTTCAACTATTCTTATATACAAAGCCAAAGAAAAAATGGAGGAAATTGAAATATAAAGCAAATAGATATAAAACCAACAATAACAAATAAAGTTAATAGTAGCATAATATACATATATATATAATTATATAAGTTATATATATATTTATATAATTTAGTGCTGTAAGTATAACAATAATTAAATTATGTGAACATATATTCTGGCTATTTTATAAGGTAGGAAAAATATATGACATTCGCCATACATATCAAAATAAGATATTAAGATTATACAACTTCTAGCCATATAACTTCTATTTCCATTTGGTATTCATTTCTACGAATATCATGATACTTAATAAGTTTATCATAAATTGGCTCTTCCGAAGCTTCTAGTGCATATCCAATTTGTTGATTATGCCCACCTATTACCATTTTATATGGTTCTTATCAATTCTTCTCCACTTTTGATGGAACTTATGATTCTATCAACGCCAACACCCATGATTGTAGCCATGTCTACGTTCTCATCCATATTCACGGTCATAAACATATTTGTTAGATACTACATTCGCTTATGGGAATGGATTAGAACCCGTTGCACTGGATTCATGATTTTTCAGTGAAAAACTCATTGTTTTGCTTAGCCATAAGGAGGTAAGAAATTAATTAAGCATATTTCTTGAAACCTTTTTAACAATATTGCTACTTCAGGAGCAATTTGGATGAGGTTTTTGGAAGGATAACCATCTTCAAGTGGTTATATATTTCCTTCACATTGATATAAAGGAAAGTGGATCTTTGTGGTCAAATATTCGATTGAGACCTTTATGGTAACAAAATATAAGTCATGTATTGAAAATAAATATGTATTTACAGTGATATCAAGAGTCACAAACTTAAATTTACCAATCATAGTTTGGATTAATGGTAATAAAGGAAATTCTTAAAATATGAAATGCAATAAAACAATATAAAAACTTATGTTTGACAATTAATCTCATGCCTACATGATAATTAAAACTTCATGACTTCTGGCCATTTTTATTCTCATGACTTCAGGCCAATCAATCAGATCATGATGAGAAATTAATGCCATATAATTTCATAATAGAAAATCAAAGCTATACGGCTTCTGGCCATTTAATAATATAAAGAATAAAAGTTATATAGCTTCTGCCTATATAATCTCATAATAGAAAATTAAGATAAAGAATAAAATTCATGGCTTTTGGCCTTTTATCTTCAGGATAAAAGTTGTATATGGCTTCTGACCATAAGATGGAATATAAAAATGCATATGGCTTATGGTCATTGATTGAACCTTATTTATACCATTTTCGTACTTGGATTTCTAGGTTTTTAATTCAATTTTAGTCCTCCATTACCCTTTCTTGTGCTTAATTTGAGATTTAGAATTGTTGAATTGGATTAGTGTAATTTTGGGTGCATCTGCCATAAATAATGATACAATTTTGCTTAAATTCTATCATGAGCAAATGATACTTCAAATATTTGCTATTCCATTTCAGGAATTTTGAACAAAAACATGAGGAGACAGCTCTGGAGAAGTTCGCCGCGGCGCAATTCACAGTTCACCACGGCTGAAGTTCAAAACAGACAAGCACGAACTCTCAGGAGAGGTTTGCCATGGCGAATATCGTGCAGCAGCAACTAACCATGCTCCAAATAGAAAATAAACCAACCCGCCTTCTTGCATCCGACCCTGGACGGTTATTATGACCTAAATAGGGTAAGTGTCGAAGAAGAGAAAGGAGGAGGAGGCAGAGAACCATTCCATTATCATTTTCTCATTCTCACTACTCATTAAAACCCTACTACCATTCCATTTCATCCCTAATCCATAATGATGCTTCAATCTTCCATGCGGAGTCCGATTTCACGCCATATGAGTAGCTGAGCATTCCCTTTCTTCTTGGAGATGAAGAGAGCCTGAGTTCGAAGTGCCAAAAGGGGAGTATTAGTTTTCAATCTGCATTTATAATATGGATTACATAGTTTCTGAGTTAGGACTTGTAGTTTGTATGTAAATGCTTAGTCTCGATCGAGCCAAACTTGGACTATTTGTGTATTGAACTTGTTTGGTGATTGACGTAGTAGAGTGAAGTCTCACTTCTACCTATTCAATGAAATCTTTGTTGTTTTCTTCTATCTTCCTAGTTATGCTTGATTTTAGAGGTAATAATGTGTTGAGTTGAATTTGTCACTTTGCGATTTCCGTACACACACTAAGTGTTTCTAAAGGGTCTCATGGAATGGAGTTCATTACATGGAATTCCTAACCCAGCGAGTTGTTGGGGTTTTCATTATGAAACTTAGTGTGAAAACCGATACTTTCCCTAATCTTTTGCGAACTATGACGGTTTGATTCATTTTCAAGAGGAACTTCATTATCCATACTTTACACTTCAATTCTGTTTTCACTGCTTTCTCTAAATCAAAAATACCAAAAAGAAGTGTTGTTTTATTTTGTAATTAGCATCTAGGTAATAGCAATTTTGAATCAAAGAAAACAGATTTAATTTGCAAAGCGAACCTTATAGCAAGCTAGTAAATAGTGGTACACAAATATCTCTGGAAAGAATGACCTAGTGTTGCACCCTGTGCTATTCTTGGAAATCACAAATATTTTGATCCATTTTCAAGGGCTAGACAACGACAAGATTTTACATTGTATGGCTTAGGTCGGATCTGTCATATAGCATGGAATCAAAGGAATTGACTTATGGCCATAAAATCTCAAAATTAGATAATTAAAGAAATATGGCTTCCAGCCATATTATATCAAAATCAGAAATAAAAGAAATATGATTGCTGGCCATATAATTTATGAATATAAAATTAGAGGTGCATGACTTATGGCCATGCTAAAATAACAATATAAATAATATAAACACACACACACATATATATATATATAACTTGTAAATGAGATTATAATAAGAAAGTAATAATAATCTCCAATCTAAGCTATGGAACCCGATGTTTAAAACAATCGGTAAAAGTTCACTTTATTCCATAGAGTGACTAAGATTATCCCAAATTGATCGATGTTAAACAAAGGTACAGTAAGTAGATGAAATTATTAAGGTAACTATGGTGGAAGAATACCTTTGTCAAAGCTTTCGTGCTGATAACGTTTTATAGAAGTAAGCGAATTTGAGATAAGAGGTAAGGGAAGAGAGAATGGGGGAAGCAATTCTCATTCACTTCTATGTCATGTATGTCATGTTCAAAGCCATATTTATAGGCATCTAAGAGTGACCTTCAAGAGTTATAAACAATGAATATAGATGAATATACATTGTGAGTCATTGTACATACATTGTGACTCTATATACATTGAATAACTCTTTAGTTTCTCAATGACAATTCATGTATAGTATTTATGGCTTAGGAAATGAAGAGTATATGGATATCCACTCTTCTAATGTATTTTTAACAGATTTATCATTTAATCCATTTTATCAAATCCAACCCACTTGTGAGGGAACTAAAGCGTCGTATGTATCAAGAAGGGTATTACAAAATTTACGCTGCAGGCCTGACAGTACCATCTTATTTTGGACCGTTTCAGCTTTTCTATTTGGGCGGCTTTGTAAATAAGTTAATGTTGGGGGAATAATCATTTGAGAAGTATCTTCCATCAACTTCTTCCTGACAATTACTTTTAAGGGTTAAATAGCATTTTTGCCACGGAAGTATACCGGTTGAAGCACTGTGTATCCGAAAGTTTTTTTGGGACCAGATTCACCCCGAAAGTTTATAAAATGTAGCATTTTTCACCTGGAGTAACGGATCCTTAACGGACGTTTGTCTTCATTCAAATAAAACATGTGTTATTCGAATGAAAGCCTCCTTTTTAGTGTAAAACTTATTTAATCGAATTTTTTACCAACGTTCTAAATTTAATAGAATATAAAAATTGAGATTCAATCAAATTAGTTTTATATTGATTTGAATCATAGAGCTTCTAAATCTTATTTTTCCCCCAACAGTTTGGAAAGTGGGAAAAAATGGTTTAGAATTCTCATTCAAATGAATATAACACACATTCGAATGAGTCTACTCTTTTTGAATGGTATAGAAAACTTAAACTTCAAAATGTTGTATCTTCCTCATTTAAGCTCCAAATTTGATAAATAACCTATCATTGGAAAGCCCTTTGAGTCTAGTTTCGAATTACATATAATTTTTACAATTATTGGACTAGTATTTTGAGAGATATAATTAAAAAAAACCAAACATGCATCAGGAATACATTTATTCCATATATATCTTTGATTTTTTGATGATATCTCTCAACTCAAATGTCCAATTTATTTCAAAATTGTTCCATTTGAAACTAGACTCAAAGGGCTTTCCAATGATAGGTCATTTTTCAAATTTGGAGCTGAAATGAGGAAGATACAACATTTTCAAGTTTAACCTTTTTGAACCGTTTATAAAAAGTAGACACATTCGAATGAGTCTTATACTCATTCGAATGAGAATTCTAAACCGTTTTCCCCCCAACAGTGTAGAAAGTGGGACTTTCTACACTGCTGGGGTAAAAAATGGTTTGGAAAGTGGGAAAATCGATTTAGAATTCTCATTCGAATGAATATAACACACATTGGAGTAAGTCTACTCTTCTTAAACGGTGTATAAAGCCTAAACTTAAAAATGTTGTAACTTCCTCATTTAAGCTCCAAATTTGACAAATGACCTATAATTGGAAAGCTCTTATGTTAGATATCAGTTTTGATGATGTCAAATAAGAAGCAAAATGTTTTTACAATGCAAAAAGTTTTTCACAATACATATTTACCATGCATAATGATTTTACAAGGCATATTGGTTAATCTATATTTGCATTATTTGAATTAGAGGATGATGTGGTTAAATAAATCTTTTTGAAGGTTAAAATTTTTTAAAATAGATGTTTTATTATTATACATTGATTAACCATTCATCTCACATTAATTTAGATGCTCAGAACTGATTCTGGAAGTTAATGCTCGAGCACAAAATCAAACACCCGAGTATGATGAGTTTTCGGGGCTTCCTATTGAGTTTTTGGGTCAACACTCGAGTGTCGAGTCATAATACTTGAGCATTAACATATAAGGAGTCAACAATCGAGCACTGGATCACAATACTCGAGTATTGACCTCTGGGAACTCAATACTCGAGCACTGGATCCCCAATGCTCGAGCATAAGCTCCTCTGTTTTCTGACAGCTTGATATATGTCTGGTATTTTGGCCATATCTCCTAAAATACAACTCCGATTGATGTGAAACTAATTTCATATGAAACTCAACTCAAAAAGAGTTTCATTGACACTGAGAAAAGCATCAACTGATTTTAAATAAGGAGATACGAATTTCTAAACTTGGTGGTCAAAACTGAACACTTTATCTCTGACATGTGCTTATTTTATCTATCATAAATTTCTATATATAAATTATTTGGGACTGATTATTGTTCTATATGAAAGTAGACTTGCAGGGCTTTTCATTGATATATTATATACAAGGTTTGGAGTTGAAATGACAGAGTTATGGTCATTGCAAGTTGAGCTACAAGCTGTGCTCGAGCATCGAGTTTCAAAATCAGGTTTTCTCCACAAAACATGCCAATGCTCGGGCACTGGCACCTAGTGCTCGAGCACTGAGCTCAAAATTAAGTTTTCCATGCAGTGCTTTCACTCAACACTTCCAGCATTGGCTGACAGCACAGCCAACACTTGATCACTGCATTTTCAACACTCGAGTGTTGAGACTTTGGACAGTGCTGTCAAGTGACACTCCAAGTGAAAGCTTCCAGCAGAGCCAACACTCGAGCACAGATTTCCAGCACTCGAGTGTTGCGACCTTTTACTCAACACTGGAAGCCAACACTGCAAGTGTTGTCTACCAGCACTACTAACATCGAGCACCAGCTTTCCATCACTCGAGTATCGAGCTGAAAACTTTCACTGTTCATCAATACTCTATCTCAACACTTCCAGTATTCACTTCCAGCATTACCAGCACTCGAGTATTATTATTTCATCACTCGAGTATTATAATTTATCAAAATTATTTTTCATCACTTGCACAGAATACTCGAGTATTCCTAGAAAGTATTATTAACACTCAAGCACTGGGATTTAACACTCGAGTATTTGATTCTTTTCAAAACACTTTCACATAACACTCGAACATTGCATCAAAGCATTGAACTTTTCATTGAAATACTTTGAGCAACACTCGAGCATAAAAACCTTATGCTCGAGCACTATCTCTCTCTCTCTAACAGCTTTGTGTGTGACACATTTCACCTACGCTACACACCTACTCTCTTACCGAATATTTCCTTATTTGTGTAACGGCTTTTTGAATATCAACTGCTCTCATAAATGCTTCATGCTCAGACTTATTAACAGGGAATAGGCATCTCTGAATACTTCTCCAGCATGGGCTCTCAACGGACAAATTCACATACAACGAACATATAGCACGCCAGACCCATTAATGCATATCACTGGGCAGTGAAACAGAAGACTGACAGAAGCAAAACACTTTCTAACAAATTAATCTTTGTCAACAAACACTTGCTTCTTGTCAGGACTCCAACGGCTATTCTTTCTCTTTCAATAAACAAATCTGTCAGAGCAGACCAAGTTTGAAAAACAGAGCACAAGAGCCAAAGCTGAACAGAAAATACAGCAATCCTCTCCAACGGACATATTTTGACAACATCCATAAATATGAGGAAGCAATAAACAGAAATAGGAGATGAAGTATATGGAGTCACTAAGCTCAAAACAGAGAGTGTGGATTCGTGAAATTCCACCACATTAGAACTCTGATATTATACTTCTCGAGAGCTTCAATGTTTATCTATCCACTCTTTGAGAGAATATATCAGTTCATCCAAACTTATTGTATTTCTGTGAGAAACTCAAGATTGGGATCTTGAGCTTGTTGGGCTGAGTTTGAGTTGAGAAAGCAGAGCATGTTGGTCTTTGTTATGGTGCAAATCGTGAGGGGGAGTGTGATTCCCTTTGTAAAGGCTTGAGAAGCCTGATGTTATTGTTGTTAGTGGATTGGAAAATCTCAGAGGAGCTCTAA
>JANTPZ010114367.1:0-26499 GCA_025593235.1 Vachellia pachyceras
AATGCCAAGAAAAATTAATAGGAAATTGAGAAGAGAGCGAGAGAACTAGGTGTATATCGGATGGAAAGTAATATATGCTGAAGGGTAAATCCCATGTCGGAGGGAAAAAAAATATTAGAGGAGGGAGCCGGAAAGGAATCCAGTGCTTCAGATCTTCAGGCCCAGAGATGGGTCTAGATTCGACCTGATCTTCGGATCCGTGTCGATGACAGCAACGAATATAGAAGGAAGGAAAATGTGGCTCAGACAGTCAGACGGTGGATGACTTGAGAGGAAATAGCGACGACGATGTTATATTTGTTATTATTTGCATTACCATTATTTCAAGTCTTCTTAATCTGCATGATTATATGTTAATTAATCACATTAAATCAATAAATTTATAATAATAGAGCAGACTTGTTTTTTCCATCAATTTAGATTAATTAAAAATGTGTTTAAGATAAAAACTAAAATTTTCTATCAGCTTGACACGTGATATGGAATCGAAATCAAATTATGGATTAAACTAAGCAAGCTTAATCAATCAATCATCCCGATGTGGGTCCGGGCATCAGTGAAACTTTGTCGGGGTACTTAGGTTGTTTTTTCCTGTTCGGTTCTGGAGATTCAGTTCGATTAATTCAGATCCGATCCGTTTCGCGCATTTAAAAATGGTAGGTGAGTCTTTCAACGGTGGTTTCTGCATATATAAGGATTTGAACTCGAGATCTTACTTAAACTGAAATAAGCCGCTTACTACTTATTCCAACCAACCGTTGGTTATTACGCTGTTGATTGTATTCGTTAAATTATTCTCTCTCTTTAGTTTTTTTGCCTTCCAAGGTAAATATAATTAATCTAATTTTAACCGTTTGTGAATACTAAGCAGTAAGCACTCAACTTTACTTCCATCATAATTCATGGTAAGTAATGGTTTTGTTTGGCAATTCTTATGGGAGTCCTAAAAATCTGTTCAATAATGTTTTTCAGTAAAATAAGATGATCTCCTACATGTATTTATCTAAACTTACAGAAAAGTATTTTTCCACCGCGTTTTCAAATGGATCCAATATATATTGAGAACTCGTTAGAATAGACTTATACACTACTTATACACTTATCATACTTATAGATGATTAATGTTTGGAATTTGGATTAATATTTGAAAAATAGTTTATGAAGAAGCAGCAGTAAAAGTAACTCTAGGTAATAGGTTCTATGAATAAAATGATTTTGATAAAATGAGAGTGTTTTGATAGATATTATCAATATTACTTTTTCATATGCAAATCAATAAAAGAACATATACTAATGTAATGATTATATAAAAACAAGATTTAATTTATTATAATATGAGAATGATATTTTTGATAGAGCATTTATGGTCATCATAAAAAGACAGAAAAAGTGAAGAAAAAATACTTTTCTGAAATCTTTGATTTCAAAAACCATGATTTTGAATCAAAGGGCAGCTTCCCTGAAGTTTGTCATGTTCCGCGAATCACGATGTTACAAGTGTTTTTTTTAATATCTGTGTATGTTTGGCAATCATGTTGCCAATCACATTTACATAACTTGAAACAAAACCCCTATCACATATTTACCTCGATTTATGTGAAATCATTCACCAGTGAATTTCTAAACACACACTTTGTCAAACTCACGCCATTTGTAACATCCATATAGCCTTCCCCTGTAAATATTATCCCTATTACAAACAGAACAGGGTTTTACTTTAATGGAGTTCTACAATACTTCAGAAAACGTGTCTACAGGAGAAATGTATCCATACTGTTATAAGACTTACTTCATCACTTTAAGAGAGACTATAGAAAAGTATTGCATATCATTGGATTGGACTGGAAAACCTCCTATTTATTAACAGCAGCACACGTTAGTCGTGATAAGTTGTTTTGGATGTTGAAACACGAAATGAAACACTAATACCTCGTTTGGTATGGTGGAAATGGGAGGGTGAAAATGGAATTGGAATTGAATTCCATGATGTTGGCATATGGTATGATGGAATTACAATTCCACCTAAATACCCAATTTCAATTCCATACCCAAACCTATGGAATTCATTTGGGTTCTATGGAGTCCAATTTTTTTGACCAAAATACCCTCCCTTATGCAAAATAGTCTTTTTTGTTACATTTTAAAAAAAATCAACATTCAAAAAAAATATGGATTCCATCTTCATTTCCATGACATACCAAACGTAATTTTAAAGCTCATATCCATCTCCATCTCCATATCCGTATCCGTATTCATATCCATTTCCATTTCCATCTAAATCAATTCTACGTACCAAACGAGGGGATAAGTTACATGGAGAAACAGATTTTTTTTTTTTGCCGAAATATGCAGAAACAGACATACATATATATATATATGATTGGTTGGTCCATCACTTCACCTAAACATGTTGGTGCGGATTTGTTACAGTTGTCTCGCATTGGTGACCTGTTGTTCAGGCCCGAAGCTTTTCGATGAAATTACTGCTGGTTTCATTCATCTGTCATCTCCCTCTGGTCATTATAAACTATCCTATTAAACCCAAAAAAAACACTTTACTAACTGAAGTGTCATCTCTGAAATTTGCAACTCCTTTTTTAAAAAGTATTCTTTTCAAAATTAAATTCCATTCTCCTTATTTCTAATCATATTCCAACACTTATTTGTAGAAATTAATTTCAGATAATGATGGGTAAAATTGAAAACACACACACACATATCTACAATTATAAGGATGGCAACCCTTACCCCTTAACAGTCCTAAAATGGTTGACTTCACTGATGTAAGGAAGTCTAAGAAGCTCACTTAATAAGCATATACTTAGACTGATGCATTAGTTTCCCCCTTTAAATCTAACATTTTTTTGTTTTAAAGGATTGGTCCAGATTTAATAATATTTATAATTATATAATGACTGTTTGGAAAATTACCGAAATAA
This sequence comes from Vachellia pachyceras, assembly GCA_025593235.1. NCBI lineage: Eukaryota > Viridiplantae > Streptophyta > Magnoliopsida > Fabales > Fabaceae > Vachellia > Vachellia pachyceras. Next base: position 2,940 of record JANTPZ010114367.1, read on the forward strand.
CTTAAAAATGCACTTTCACATTAATCGAGATAAATTGGGTTTTTTGAATTAACTTTTTAAGTAATTTTACACAATTTAAAATAAGTATGTGATAAGTATTTTACCTAGACTTTCATAAAAATACTTTTTTTTAACTGGTTCTGTGTGTTTCTCTAGCACTTGGATTATCCATACAATCACTTACACTGTGCTTGTTTGGTAACTTCGTTGGCAAAATAGATTTTGCAGATTTCGAGGTATTTTGGGAATTTCAAGATGGTTTTACGGATTTCAAGATGGTTTTTATGAATTTCAAAATGGTTTTTACAGATTTCGAGATGGTTTTGTCTAGACTTACGTGCACCGTTTGGGAAAATGGCTTCCCAAACAGGCACACTATATACTAGCAGTATATAATTCCGTTTGAAAGAAACCATAAGTCAAACTCATTAATTTGGCTTCTACGATTAATGATATACCTTGGGGGCACGAGTATGCATTCCCTCAAACTCATTATTTTTTTTAATTCTGAAATAGAGTAAATTGCTCCACAACTCGGAAAAAATATTTTTTTCATAAATTTTACATGTCGGACTATATAGTATTTAATTTATTGCGCACTTAACTTATTTATAATGAATGAGTTTGACATATATGAAAAACTGTTGGAAAAAAAAAGACATATATGAAAAATTAACATTTTAATATCACTTGAGATAGATAATAATCTCCAGAAATACTCAAAAGTAGCATTTTCGCAAATCCACCTTGACGACAATGCTTCCTGAAAATAGAAATTTGCTTCAATTTGTACCTTAACACTCAATGAAGAGCATCTCATACTCCCAAGTCAGAAGAACAAAACGAAGGCCTGGCCTGAAAACCCAATTCCCTCGTAGAAAATGAAGGTAACTTTGGAAGACATTGTATCATCTTTTATACAACTATACAATAGGAATCTATTACATTAATCTAGATTTAAAAGCACAAGAGGAAAGTGGGAGAATTTGAAGGCAGATTTTGAATATTCATTGATGTGGGTTGAGTCAGATATCAACGAGAATGTTGACCTATTTCTACATGATTAACAAAGACAAGCACTCGCGTGAATTGCCCATCCTTATCATAACCACAGAAGTTACATAATTACAAAAAAAAAATAACCTGGGCATTGATCACCAATATTGAAGCTTAAATGGGTTACAAAACGAAAACATAAACTAAAACTTGAAGAATATATATATACTTTTGAAGACCTTTTGCATAGACAGACAAATACCCAATCATCCCAAAACCTTGTTCTCCAAATCAGACTAGTTTTGGGGCCTTCACTCCCAAAACTATCCACGCCAAATTAACAAAAGAATGCAGGAAAAGGATAAAACAATCAGTAACCACCCAGCTCCTCCTGGTAGTATCTCCATTGCCATCTAAGAGAGGTCATGCAAAGTGTTAGTTAAGATCATTGTGATTCACTTCTCTCTGGAACTTCTGGTTGAGTAGGTAGGAGGTTTAAGAAGCTCCCTTGGACTGGTTGCTTTGCATCCATGCTTGACTCATCATCTGTAGCATAAAACAAACATTTAGAGTAGAACAGGGCAACTTCAGCCGTATGCTAGTTAAACAGAATAATCCCGAAATAATAGCAGCAGAAAACTACTCTCAGATGATTAGAATTCAAGGAGATCATGAACACTTTTCAAAGAAAAAATGGACAAAACGCTCACGTTAAAAGTGTAAGAAAAGCAGCCAGGTGATTCTTACCAAACAGAGTCTTAATAGACGGTCTTTTAGGTTTTGTGCTCTTCTTCTTCAATTCAGCTGATAAAGTACAGCAAAATTACTTACGAAGATTAGTGAAAATAAAACAATGAATCATCACACTAAAAAATAATACACTAGCAACATATACAGTTATCTGAAATCAAATTACTTGGATATCCAATTTGGTTGTTAATATTAGTAATCTGACATAAGCAACTATAGTAGCTGTCTTTCATAGGCAATCAATGCAATAGAAAGACAGCGTAAGCTATAGATAGGAGTTTCGATTAAAAGAGTGACAACAAGTTCATGCATAACTGAGGAGGTGTGTACCAATTCCAGGTAGTTGATGATCATTCACGATTTCAAAGTTTTTGTACGTGTATCCAACAAAGTTAATGTCTTTAGAAGACAGCATCTGTAGCAATGGGCAAACCAGAGTTAAAATTTCAGACTTACATCAGAACAAATGTCGCAGCAAACACTGGTGAATCATGATTTTCAAATAAAATAACAATTATATTTGCAGCCGACAAGAAGACTTGGTTAAATTCGGTATCACAGACAGGCAACTCAGTTAAATCCAATATCATCCATAGGCAATCAAGCTATTGTTAACAGTACAACACAAGCAGATAGACAAACTATTTGGAAGACAACTTTTTCATCTATCTAATATAGATCGATCCTATCAAAGAGCCTCACCTCAATAAATATGCGACGTTGTTATATGACCAAGGTATTTACTGTTTCGTCAAAGGGAAACCAATGTGGATAAAACTTAAGATAGATAGCTTGATAGATTGACAAATTAAGAAGGGATAGGTTGAAAAAAAATTGAAAGAAATACAATGGAACACAGGAAAATAGATTTAATTCAATACATAATCCCCACTATCAGACCATGAATCATAGACCTACTATAAACCGCATTTCAGTCACAGAAACCAACCTTTCTCCATGGACCTGATTTCGAGGAAGGCTGAATTTGGTTGTCAACCTACATAGCATCATTAAATCATGAGCTTGACAATGGTTAGCAACAACATAAAAGAAACTCTTCCATATCCTTGATCGTAAAGTGGAATTTACCTCTTCAAACTTCTCAAAATTTTGAGTATCTAATTCATCATTGACCTCAGGAATGAATGCAGCTTTCATTTGGTACAGTTTGTCCCATTCAATACCCTTGAACCATGGGTGAGCCTGAAAATAAAAAGAGGAACAAGTTATCTCGCTAGTATGAAACTACATAACAAACCAAATAAAAAAATTTAAAAAAAACACACCACAACACCTTTATTTCATCTGCGCCTTTAGTGCCAAGTCGCTGGTCCACATTACACAACAGTCTACAAATAAGATCCTTTGCCTCTGCAGATAGCTTAGCTTCCTCAGGAAATTTTAAATGAGTTCTCCAATTTACTATCTGTATGATTGACAAAAATATAAAATAATCCCAATCAATGATTAGATAAAGTATATAAAATAGCGAAAAAATGGAACACTAACAAAACTAACAGCAAAAACATTTTCTAAAAACGTTTACCAAGGAACACGCAACTATGAAAATAAATGTATAACATGAAACAAATTAATCCACTAATGGATGCAGGAGACATCTACATAAAAGTTATTTTAAAAGGCCGGTATTTTTTTTCAATTAGTGTGTTTCTACTTTCTAGTGTAGCAATAGAGGCTTTTTCTAAGTACAGCAATCAGGTGCAGATTACCATGGATTCTAAGTCCAACACTTGCACTCAGCTTCAACAAACTTCAGACATTACCTTTCTACAAGTTGCCATTGGCTCATCTGAATAAAAGGGTGGATACCCCACAAGCATTTCATACATTATAGCACCCAGAGACCACCTAAAACCATTAACAAACTCATCATGCTATCGCAGTATAAAAAGGCAATACATGAAGGGGAAGAGTATGGTGGAAATGATGAAGATAAGAAATAAAACACATTCTATCATACCAATCACACTCCATCCCATATCCTTTCTTCAGAAGAACTTCTGGGGCAATATAATCAGGTGTTCCAACTGTAGAATAGGCCTGCAGTATTGCAAAAGGAATATGGTTCAAACTCCAAAAATCAATATATTATCATCACGCATCTTGCAACAAAAATATGTGAAAACACTAACAAAATAAAAGGAAGTGAACCACATATATCAAAAAAGATATGCACAATGAAGCCCATCTCATAAACACCAACCATTCAACAATTAAAAATTACAAATATGCTTCAGTGTAAACACAAAAGTTTGCAAGTTGGAGAAAATTGTCAATCTGAAGACAAGGAATATAAATATAAAACAACAGTAATTCCTAGTATCATGAATACTAGATGGCTTACAAGCATCCGTCTATTTTTCTGCCAATGCTGAAGCTGTTCCTGTTGAGTACGTTTAGGCACCACAGGACGTCCATCACTCCTGAGAGCTCCACTTAAATTGCTTCCAACAGAAAAATCCTTTTCTTGAAGATTAGTGCAGTCTAGTGGTTTACATAATCCAAAATCTGAAAGTTTCATGTGACCATATCTATCTAGCAACAAGTTGTCTGGCTTGATGTCTCTGTAAAACGTTTCAAAAACAGGAAATTAACTGTTTGACACACAACACTGCTATAAAATAATAATGCCAATAGGTCCATCATGTGATTTAACTATCAACACATTGGATTGACCTATGAATGTAATTGTGTTTATGAATTGATTCAATCGCTAGCACAGTCTCCCCAACATAGAATCTAGCCTCGTCTTCTGTCAGAGTATCCTTCCGCATCAGCAAAGTCATCATATCCCCACCAGGGAGATACTCCATAATGAGATATAGATACTCTTCATCTTGAAAGGAACAGTAAAGTTTTACTATGCAATTGCTGTCAACTTCTGCAAGTAGGTTCCTCTCAGCTTTTACATGTTCAACCTAAAGAAGATAAACATAAATAATAAGGTTAAAACTTAAAAGACAATAAGCATTTAACAAAGTGAGTGAAACTTGATATCTATACCTGGCCTCTACGAAGCATCTCAGATTTCTTGAGCTTCTTCATCGCATATACATGACCAGTTGCCTTCTCTCGGCAGACTCTAACCTGCACAAATGAAGTTACAGAAAGGCAACAAAACACCTGATTAAATTTCTGTATGAGTAAACTCAACCCAAAAATATGAAAGTGACAGACTAAAGGTATGAGTTTTTAATGCAGCAAGAAAATCTAACACATTACTAGCCAAAAAGACTATGCTGCAATAAACTGGAACTCTAAGAAGGCCTCCCCATAAAGCTGCACCAAGTAGCTATCCCAACCCACTTTCAGCCAGTGATATGGCATTACAAAACATTTTGCCTGCAAGGGGTCTATTTGGTTCCTAATAGGAGCTTATTCAAACTACAATTACAACCCACCTTGCAGAAAAAATAGACATAGCTCCAGGTTCTTGTGTCATATCTTCAGTTTCAAGACCATGGTAATGGAACCCGAGGCCACTCTAGGCTATTGAATCAGTGTCTCATGTGTCAGCATTTGAGGTGAGCCAGCTAGAGGCCCCCAAAACTTCAATACTAATGGTTCTCTAAAGAAAAGAACACCTTGAAGATAAACTTCCCTTTGCCAGCTGGGTGATGTTCTAAAGCACAACTTGATGTAAGGATTGTCCTAAACGCCAAACCTCAAGATTGGCAGTGAGTTAAAATGACTAAAAGAACTTGTCAATACCCCAAATATGCTTTGTAGGAACTCACTTACTCATCTCTACATGGAGAGCCTGCCTTCCTATCATTTAATGTAGTAATAAAAATATCATGCAGACCATCCATGCACTTAATTCAAAGCAATAAGCACAAGAGGATGCTCCAATCTTGGAAAATCTTGGCAATAATAAGAGACAAACAAAAAATAAAACAAGAAATAATGTCCCAATCTACACAACACAGCATCATTCAGGCCTTCTTAGCCAATGGAGAAAATAATGACATTATCATTATCTCCAAGAACAGATATTCATAGTGAAAAATTAAGGACATACTCTACACACAAGACAACCAGAAACACTAAATTAATTGCTTATTAGGTAAGGTTATACCTCCCCAAATGCACCCTTCCCTATCATAGTCAATGGCTCAAAATCATCAGCTCCCATCTTATGCCTTTGAAGGCGCATATATTCTGTCTCCTTTTTCTCCAAATACTTAAGCAAGTTGTTCTGCTCTTCTTCAGAGACTTCAGCATCAGCCAGCTTTTTCTCTAGCAAATTACGTCTGCAGGTAGTTATGTGTTTAGGACATATTAAGGACTTAAAGAAACTTCTATTTACCAGAAGCTATTTGCACATGACATATAAAAGCAGATTAGAAACAATATAGAAAATGGTCTCAAGTCAGTAAATACTGTATTTAGGTTCCAACGAAGCAGACTACTTGCTTGGCAACAAAGAGCAGGTATGATAAATAAACCTCGATTGTGCATAATATCTCCTCAGAGATTACTGCATCAATGGTTAAAAGTATATCACATGGTCCTAAAACATCAATAAAATTGTACAATTAGACTGCACCAAGATCAAGACCTGCAACTAGGACTGTAAGGGGGAAAAAGTAAATATACCTCTCCTTCCTCTCCTGTATGCTCTTCATCTGCTTCTTGTAATGATTTTCTATGTACTGCTTCGCAGCTGCAGCCTTCTGTTTGGTCACAGTTGATGGTGCTTCTTCATTTGTTGGTGGTCTCGACCCTTCTTTTACAGCAGCTGTAGATTCCTTGTTCTTGGGAGACTTCATTTTGTCCTTTGACTTGAACTTATTAAACCAGCACCTTGTAGCTTCCATTTTTTAGGTCTCTCAAGTTCACTATATCAGATATTTTATTTCACCAAATACTAAAGACTAGAAGTTTTGCTCGATATGGAATTCATCTCAGCAAAAATTGAAATCAAGGCACCATTGTTCGCCATAAAAATCCCAAGGAGCATTTAAGTTACTTCTGCCCAAATAGGAGGGTAAATCAAAATTAATATCGTGCAAAGGGATTCCAACCAGTCAGATATGCATCCTAGAGAATATAAAAAAAATTCGAAAATACATTAATTGGTCGTACCATGTAGTATTTACAAATGAAAACACACAAACATGTTGGAAGGTGCATGGAAAATATAGCACTGAAAGGGAACGCTTTATCACAAATTATTCATTTAAAATGAATAGTCAAAAATACCAAGAAAACGCAATCAAGTACAAATAACAGCCACAGTCTGAGATCCTTAACTAGGGGAAATTGGAATTTCAAGACTTTAACATGATCGGAGTGGCACTGCTTAAAATTAGTTACAACAAGTGAATGCAGTTTAAAACAGTTTGAAAGCATATTCAATCTGAAACAAACTTACATATTTCACATAAACCAAATATACAAATACATAAAGAAAAAAGGAAGAAAAAAACAAAATTCATCCATCGCACCCTACTTCATAGCATATATTAAATCCCGCATCTGGGGCACCGAAAAATATGGTCAGAACACATTTTAGCAAACTACAGTGTCCCGACCCCAAATTTTGACATTCTTCTGTTCTCCCACATGTTATCACCAGCCAAAGGGAAACCCAGAGTTAAAAGAAAACGGGAAAAAAATCATCACATCCTCAATCTGAATCGAAATTACAACTGATCATCTAACACTTGCACAGACAATCCAACTAAAATTGGGGATTGGCAAGACTAAAGGGAGCCATGAATACCTTCAATTCGGATGAATCTGTAGGTTCAGAAACTAGAAAATGGCAGTGAGCAGAGAGAGAGAGAGTGTGTGTGTGTGTGTAGGTAAAGCACAGAGATGGCGAAACCTAGAGAGAGAAACAGAAAGCGGGTACACCGAGATTTTCGGTGTCGAAGACACGATGAAGAGGACTAATGGACCGCTTTGCGTTCATGATTCTGATGCCCCATTCGCTCGTTTTGTTTTTTTTTTAACCTTTTTTCCCCATCTCCTTTGCTCTGTTCTGTTGAATGTTGTAAATCACTTTACATTAACTTCTCTTTGGGGTGCCAGTCTTCGAGTATCTTGGGACAAACCTCCGTTATATTCGTTTCCTCCGTCTCTCTCCTCTGATAAATTCGATAAGCTACAATAATTTATTTATTTTCAGACGTTGAAAATAATGTCATTCACACATCAAAAGGACGCGATCAATCAACAAAGACAATTAGCAACAAAAAAAAATATTTATTTTAAAGATCTGCAAAGAAAAATCGATCCCAATGGAAGATTATACATACCACTGTGTTACAGGAGCCACATTTTTTCATATTTCAATCTTCAAGGTCTTAATTCAAATATAATTTTTACCTTATCACTTCAAATATATTTAATATATGGTAATTACATACACACACTACCATAGTTGAAAATTTAAAATTTTTATTATAATTGTAATTGAAAGGATTGGTAATATGGGAAACATGATAGGAAGAAAATAAAGTAATTAATTGTATACAGGAAGAAATAAAGTAAATAAGAGGTCAAAGACGTAGGAGAGGATGAGGAAAAGGGAAGGATATAAGCGCGTATGATCTGTTGTTCTCATTGGATTTATTGACTAAGGAGGCATTTTGTTTGACCCTTTTGTCTTGCAACGAGTACTGTATTATATGTGAGCCATGTCAACTTACATGCGTCTTTTTGTTTGAAAACAAAGGTGCGTATTTGAGAATCCACTTAAAGGGTGATTTTATATAAATTAAGATAAATATATAAGAGAAGTTTTATCTCAACTTGTGTACAGCGAGGCACAATGTACTTCATAAATAAGCACAATCTCATCTCATATTCTCCGCACTCTCAATTTTTTCTCATAAGTTAAAGTTTAAGAGAGTTCAATGTCGAAGTTTATTTTTTTAGAGGTTTAGATTTACAACCATAAATTTAAAAACGATAAAAAGATGTTCATTATTGTCATTTAGGTTGCAATGGCATGGCTTTTCCCTATTAACATCAATTATTTAGTCTCAAATCTTCAACAAAAAGTGTTTTTTTTTTTACTTGTCATTAGTACCATAACTTATTCTCTCCACTGATCATTTTTTTTAATAAATACACTCTTATTTTTTTATACAAAAAAGTTTAGGTGGATTCAGCATCAGTCCCCCACCAAGGTCAGGGCACGGTCCCAGGGCTCTTTAAACACTTACAAGGGACTTATGAGATCGCCTACCAAAGGAGTCCTCACAATTGCAGAAGGAATCGAACTCACCTTCTTATGGGAGTTGAGTTTATTCCTTACCATCTGTGCCAACTCTCATTGGCAATACACTCTTATTTTTTAATTCCACACACACACATTAGAGATTATGGACCATGAGAGTCATAGGCTTCAAATTAAAGAGATCATGCTATGGGCATCAATTAAAGGGGAAGGAAGAAAGAGGGAGTGGAGGCTATAAAGAAACAAATAAAGAAGGGAAGGTGTTTGATAGAATGATGGCTATCTATATAATGGCGACAAGGTGTGAAGATGATATATGTATCTGCATAATCACAGCGACCATAATTAATTGCATTAAATAGTGAGCTTTACTTTGAGAAATCAAAGGTGAAAAATTAGGAATGGGAAGGGATAGTGTTGAGAGGCTACATTGAAGCGCATGACATGAAAGGAAGAAAGTCTCCTCATCTTTAAGTTAAAGGCAATTCACCACACTCTCATTAACTGCAAAAGATGCTATCTACCATTCTCTCTGTGTTACATCGGTTCGTCGGCCAATGTTGGTTAGGTGTTGTTTTGATTGTAGTTTTCTGATCTGAATTCTCATTCGTTTCCTTTCTACGATATGTTGATCTCCTTGACAAATACTATCTTTTTACCCAAAACAATTATATTTAAGATCTTATCAAACATTATATACGAACATATCTTCCAACAATTGTTCGAATATTTTTTACCATGCTATGAATGAACAATCATTTCCTTCGTATCAAACCTTCGTTTATGTTTCTGCTTTCACTTTTTGTTTTGTATGTATGGGTTATAAGTGCCTATGGTTACAATGTCTCTATTTTCGTGTCAATATGATCGATCTAATATTCTAGTTTACTAGGTTTATTTTTTTTGTTACAAAATTTTTAATAGAAAGGGGGTTGGGTTCACCCACGATCCAAAGGCAGGGCATCTAACTCATAATTTACTGGGGCATATCCTTGCGAACACTGGAGCATGTCAAGTAAACCCTTTAGTTCCGGCCACATTTGTAGGTCAACCCAGCTTTGTTTTTTAAAAAATAATATAAATTGCTCTTAGGAACATAATTTTATGGCTTGTTTGGTACTATGGAATTGGGGTGGGTGGATATGGAAATGGAAATCATTTCCATGATACAGCTTGTTTGGTACCATGACATGGAAGCCAATTCAATCAAAATGCATGGAAATCAATTCCATGAGGTAAGGTGTGGAATTGGAAAAATGCATGGAATTGGACAAAAATACATGGAATTCATTTTAAATCTACAAGAAAATAAAAAAAATTGAATTTTGAAGGGCTTTTAGGTATTTTCATGTAAAAATCCATGTCTCATTTCCATGATATACCAAACATATTTTTAAACTGCATTTCCAATTCCATATCCATCAAAATGAATTCTGCATACCAAACGAGCCATTAATATTTTCTTCACTGCTAATTTTTTTTGGTATAAACCATCCGGTATCCTGGGTTCATTGCCCGCCCCAGACTAATCCGGACCCCCGCGAGGAGACCTTACGGTGGTAGCGAGGTACCGATAGGACAACGTCTTTGAGGTTGTGTTAATTATTGCGGATGTCACTCCCCAGGGTTTGAACCCTCACCCTGAGGAATGCTGGTAGTAACCCTTACCAACTCTACCAAGCGCCCATTAGTTTCTTCACTGCTAATGACTAATGAGCTTTAGTGGATAACCACTCTCTCCCATCCTAGAGTTAAAAAAGCCTATCGGAATTTTTTAAGGAAAAAAGAGAGAGAAATCTGGGTCAGATCAATTAATCAACAGTTGACATGACGTCAGCTAATTCTCAAAATTAAAATAAATTTTATATTTAAATTCTGGTATATCCTTATCAAGCTTTTGAGCTTTCCCCAATCCTTTTGACAGATCTCCACATATTATTAATTGAGTTGGTACTCTAAAAGGTCTGTGATGAAATTTAAAAAAAAAAATCGTCAGAGAATCCAAAACCTCCAAAGGAATGAAGCATAAAGGAAGATGACAAACACATTGTTCCAGTGAGGATAAGTTTCCTACGCGCATAAGGTAGACTGGTGGAACTGAGATTTCTTTCTTTATTTATACGGAGATATTATATATAGTGCATGTTTGGGAACGTGGCAGATAAGTATTTTTACACAAGTCGAAGTAAATATGTGAAAGTGATTATCTTATTTTGCGGAAAAACATTGTTAAACGTGTGTTTGGCTTTTCGAAACGCTCCAACAAACAAGCAGACTATTTTGCACTTCCGATCCTAAATTGGATTAATTTAGATAGGGGATAAAGTTTCTTGTTCTATTCTTTTTTTCAGTGATCATCTAATTAAGTCAGATTTAGTCCATTCGACATAAATACATTTTCTGCATTTAAATAAATTCAGATTCAAAACATCACGCTTAAATCGTCAAAATCCTTTCCACTTGGACTAATGCTTGTTTGTGACTTTGCTCTATTTCAAGTCTCCTCCAACATCATAAGCAAAATGATGGTGTGCTCTCGTTAGGTCCCATGGCGAGTTCTCTCTGTCTCATAGTCAAGGGGAATTTTTTTAGCTCACCTAGATTAAGTGCAGAAAAGAATATAGAATGAGGGGCTGAATAATTCAACTTTATAATTACAATTCAAATGTAACCGATTCATAACATTATGTTAAAGCATCCGGTCAAGCTTCAAAAAGAAGCACACAAGAAAAGATAGAAGCTGGGCCAAAGTTATACCTCCAATGAGAATTTGGGACCACCTTATTCATGGCTGAAAAATGAATTAAAACCCACTTTGGCAGTGTTTGGACACCCCAAACATATGTTCAACAGTATTTTTCTGTAAAATGAGATAATCTCCTTTACAAACTTACTTCATAAATGATAAAAACACTTCTTCGCTTCTTTTTCAAACAGGATACTTTGTTTAATTGCACATATGAACTTCAAAATCAACTTTCCCAAGCACTTGTAACCCATGCTTTTCCATTCTATGCCTACTTTGTCTAAATCCAAGCCAAACATCCTACAACAAACACCTTTTACTTCAGGAAGAAGATAATCAAACTGAAACCAAAATTCTCAAGAAACTCATCCTCACAGGCCATTTAAATACCATAAAATAATCGTTCGCAGAGAATATCAAACATGTTACCTTTTGTTTCAAGCTACTGTCTGTAAAGTTATATTTTTTTCCCTCTATTACAGGCCAAGTGTTATTTTTTTAATTCACCAAAACCATTTTCCCCTCTCTTTTTCTCTTGGAGTCTGAACTTTCCCAGCCTCTTTTGGAAACGCTCTAAGCCTAGAATTGTTCATTGATTGGGGCAATCCATGGGTTAACTTGGACTTGACATTTGGGCGGGTAAACTTGACCCCAAGCCAATTCCAGACTTTTATTCATAGCTTGGGATATCACCTGACTCGTAACAAAAGAAAAAGAGGCAAGGAACACATCTGATATGCTATGCCAAAAGAGCATAAATAGATATCACATGTAACTTAGAAGCCACCAATTCTTACATTCTATCACCAAATCTATTCTGTCTTGATAGTAAAGTAACTTGAATCATTATCACAAAAATGAACAAACAATGAAAAAGAAGCAAATGGAATGAAAAGGGAACAACGTAAACTTTAAGTAAAATACTACAAAATAAAACTGTTCACTGCTTCACCACTAGAAGTATACTTATTGGTCCCCCTTAGCAGCAGCAGAGAATATATTAGATAAAATGAGAAGCCACGGTCCTATTCCTATTCTGTATCCCTAAAGCTTTCGCTTGTCAGCCACAATTTCTTCTGAAGGACAAAAATAACTTCATCTCCGTCCTGATCAGATTCTGAACTGGAATCGGCAGTTTCTACTGCTTCCCAGTGCAATGCCGGAAGATATTTCTTTATGAAGTCAATCACAGGTTGTTTATCGTGGACGATTACAAAACCAGTCGGCCTAAGCATGCGGTCCATCTCGAGTAATAGATCCTCTGGACTGCAATCACTCTTTTCGAGTTCAGAAAAGACAGTCCACGCATGGAGCAAATCATAAGTCCGGGGGTAAGTTGAGTATGCTTCGCACCTGCCAAGATAAATTCAGTGAACGCGGATCAAGTCAATCAAACTAGAAATTGAAGGAGAAACTGCTAATGCAAAGGAGTATCTTATGTACAGCCAACAGACTCCAGTAAGTAAAAAGAAAAAGAAAAAAGAAACTTTATTGGCTATATCCAGCATTTTCCGTATGATGATTGATGAATGTAAGTTGTCTTGCAATAATCAGGCATTGACGTTAAAATCAGATACTTCAAGAGTTTAAACAAAATATATGACTAAAGGCTATGAAAATAAAAGGAAATATATATATAATTCAGGTAAAGTGATTTCCGTACCAGTCATGGATAGAGCCTATCAGTCCTCTATCATATATAACTTTTAGTGTGTTTGGTCCATTTGGAGGCACAACATTCATCACCCAAACGTCCTTGCTTTTAAGAGCAGCTGCAAATGACCCCATGTTTGCCTTCATATCCATCACATTCCTTATTGTGTTTGATTTGATTTTTGGGCCCAGGAGACTCCAATACTTCTCAACTCTCCTTCGCCATAGTTCCTGGATTACATGGAAAAATTAAAACTTACTGTTATTATCTATCTGAATCATTTAAGAGGATAACTTCCAATCTTTCACAAGTAAAATGCATCTAACTCTAAATTACCGTGTCCTTTAGAAACATTTCACTTGTATAGCCAAAGTCAGCTAGTCTAGGAGGAGGACTGGTCAGTCTTTCAGGCCATGGAGCCAATCCACTGCCCCGGACTTTGTTGTCATCTGATAAAACAAATAAAAGTTTTAGATAGAGATTTCATGCCTGCTTTCAAGTATCTTCTAAGAAATCATGGTTTTACATTGAATTAGAAGTATCTATGATGATTTTAGCAGCTTTATATCCAGGCCAGATGCACTTAATAGGGATTTTCAGGTAAAGTCATGATCGACAACCCAAATCAGGTCATAAGCAGTGAAGATGCACAACATTTTTTACTTTACTAAAGTATATTCCTACTTTTCCTTAAGGATAAGATAAAAGTACAACCGCTACTTTGCCATGTGCACCTGTAAGAAGTCATTGTTTTTTGGTCTGAATATTAAAAGTGCCAATGTTGTTGATCACGAAGCACAGCATAAAATTAAGCATTTTCTTCTTTGTTCATTCTCTGTATAATCAATTATGATTTTTGGTAGCATCTACCTCTTTTATCATAATCATCAAGTAATTATCAACTCATCTGGTGAGTGTTGAAAATGTTGATCTCGAGCCTGATTCAAGGAGGGTATAGGTTTACAGTCTTGGCCAAAAGCAGAATAGGCTTGCAGTGACTTTAGGAGATTATCCTTGATGATTATGATATACTAATTCTTGGATATTTTTTAACTTCCGTTTTGTGCTTAATTCCTTTTCTACATTTCTACCATGGTGAAAAATAATGGCAAGATAATAAAGAAAGAACTATCGATTGTTAAGTTTTAGTTACCAAGATATAGTCACCAAAAACTGAAAAAGTCATCAGACAGCACAAGACAAAATGTACTCACGTTCAGAGTAAGGCGAAATGCAAGCTTCCATATTCACATGCCACACGGCATCTGGGTCATCATCAGATTGGCATAGTGGAGGGCGAGTACCAGGTTCTCTTTCCATGTAGCAATCATTTGACAAAGGCTTCTGCCAGATGACAGTTTGGTTCCTTTTTGCAGCTATTCTCCAACACATGCGTCCCACAAGGTCACTCATTTCTCTCCATATCCTTAGATCCTCTTCATCCTGTGCATAGGCTTCTGGCGATGAGTATGCAAAATAACCTCCCGGCCTAAGCAACCGGTCAAGTTCAAGAAGTAGTATGCCATCTCTTTGGAGCCAATCAATCCTACATCGAGAACAATGAGCCAGTTCGAAAGATCTGCTGGGGTAAGGGAGTCTTTTAGTTCCCAAGACACCAAGATAAGCAGGAATTCCTCTTTCTAAGGCAAATTGAATTTGATTTTGATGCACATCATTGGGTGCCAAGGACATTGCAATGATATCAGATGAAAGAAGATATCCTCCAAAGCTTGCAACACCACAGCCAACATCAAGCACTGTCCGCAAATTTCCATCATTATTAAGTATGTTGTTTGAAAAGTTGAGCATCTGCCAAATACAAACTCAATGTAAGATGCTCCTCTATGGAACGCATAAATGAACAGATTCAACACAGTCAAACAGGGCACTAAAGACCAGGCAGTCTTATGTAAGATATATGCCTGTCAACATATTTACATCTACAAATAAATGTGCGTGTAATACAGATAGATGCTTGTATGATACATAAACACAGAGAAAAGTACATTCATGTTTTTACTCTTTCCTACAGTTGTGGCCATTAAAGCCATATGCAACCTTACATTAGCAATTGCCGCAATGTACTTATCAGCTCCATAGTGAAAATGAGTCCCTCCTCCAGGAAATACTATCTTTTCCCCTTTTACAACCATCCAGTTTTGGTCAGACTTTTCATGTGCAAGGTGAGTGTGAGGTATATTTGCTTTCCACACCTCATCTCTGCTTTGTGGCCACTTAATAGGGACCTGCAACATCATGAAAACAGCAACAGATAGGACACTGATGAAAATAAGACAACCATTGATAAGGATATATAGAATAGAACACTGTTCCGCTCTGAAATAAGCTTAACCTTATATCCATGTGGAGGAGGAATTAGGCAGTTGAACCGCCTTTCTGAAGGAGGGCAATGTCTCTCATAGTGTTCCATCACAGAGAGGTCCAGCTTCAATCTCATTTGATAGATAAGGTTTCTGTCTAGGCAGGGAATCAACTCAGAATGACGATCATCACAAACCTTCAACGCCAGAAACATTGGAATCAAAAACAAATCATGAGAATTCTTTTCTCTACTAGGTGCTTTTATTCGTTTTTTTCCCGTTTAAGACTCTTTAAATAAGAGGTGAAAGCTTACAATGAAAATAAGGAAGTTTCAAATATGGTTTAGGTGCCTAATTCTAAGCATGACACTGGAACTTACAGGGAAACTCTTGGGCACGATGTCAACCTCTGAATCTCCTTGCCCAAAGCTTGATGAAAAATCATCTTGCTTGCTGACAGCATCATCATCTGCACTTAAATATGATGACCCAAGTCGTTTTAATGATTTACTTCCATATTCAAGAGCAGATGTTCCGGCACTTTTGGATCCATAGTACACATATAGGAAGCCAAGAAAGATTGCCACAGCACAAACGGAAGCAACTAAATGCTTCTTTTGCGATCCATCAGATCTCCCCCTCGACATTTATTTATTGAGTGTAATACTGATCCAAATTACACTTTTTGCTGTTTAGCTATATGCTATATATGATGACAGCAAAGATCGTGTGTCACAACAGATTCAATGTCAAATTTACCATCAGAATTTCCCACTAAAACCGTCGACCTAAAATTTTTGTAATGAATATCAAGGTTCAGCTTCAGGCGAGATCTTTCAGATATGACAAGCAGAACTAAACAACCTGCAAGAAAAAAAAGGATGGGAGAAGATGTCAGCACGAAAGTTTCGGAACTTCATTACTCTGTAGAAGGTCTGCACAAGTGACAGATCTTAAAAGAAAGACGATTACTAATGTGGATGCAGACATTGCTATGCCTTTCAAGCATGGAAAATTAACACTAATACCGCTCTATTAGTAACATGTTGATAGCGTAATCAATGACCAAAGGAAGCATCATTAGAGGATAGAGGGCCTTTAGGGGGAAATAAGAGAGAGAAAATCATGTCCAATCTAGCTAGAACTTGATTTATTGTTTCCATCCTAATTGGCCAATCAAAGTAACCAAAAGGGCGTGAAACTAAAGAACCGAACGATATGTTACAACACCATTCAAAAGGATACACTCTTAGTTTTCATTTTAAACATTCCATTTTACAGGAGGGGGGATAATTAAAGAATATGACGGTAACAGTATTGACAGCAAATCACAAAGCCAACCGCCACTGTAATTAAGACCAGGCCAATGAAAATGATGGATAAAAAAAAATCCATTAAAACGTAAAGAAGCAGGAAGTTATTGCAAGATGAAAAACCAGTAACAATTCATATCCAATTCTGAACAGCTCAATTGATTCATATATAGTAATAAAGAACCTGATGCTAATTACAAGTCATACAAATTACATGTGGCTGTCAGATCTGGCGCAATGGGAAAACAAATTTTCCTTAAAGCAGATTAAACTCGATGGTAATTCACCAATTGAGAGATCAAATAAGATGGGGCAAACTATAACATGGGGTGCGATGAATATCAACTGCAACCATTTCCAAGAACACAAACAATTGAATCGAACCAACCCGCATTGCGAACTCATCCAAATCCGGCAAAAAATGCATACAACTAACATAGAAAGAGCAAGGCGGGGCAAGCAAAACATAGATTGAGAGGAAAGCATACTGGATTCAGATCGAAATCTAAGTGGGCGTGATGAGGGGAAAGAATCCAAAATTTGATGAAAGCGGTGAGTGTGAAGGAATGAGAAGCAATAAAGGCAGCGGAAGATCAGATCTGAGAGACAGTGTGAGCCATAAAAATATACTATTTCGGGCAGTGACAGGAACTAAAACTAGGTACTACCCGCTTGTGAGGCACACTGAGGCTCACGGAGGTAGTTAATTTAAGGCGGTCTGTCTCTACGCGTTCATTGTCAACGAAAGGCGAAACAACTTGGTGTTGATCGTTTGAGAGATTTGGAGGTATTTTATGAATTTTGAGATGGTTTTACAAATTTTAAAATAATTTTTATGAATTTTAAGATGATTTTTATAAATTTTGATATGATTTTATTTACAAACGTATCCGTTGGAGAAAATAGCTTTTGAAAGAGGTACCATTGATTAGGCTGGCATTACCATTGTGATTCCATTTCGATTAGTGGGATGTCACTCAACAATCGGGGCCATCTCCATTTCTAACAGTGCATGGTACGGCTGTCGGCACCTGATGTTATAAAAAACAAGGAAAATAATTTTTTTTGTTTTTTAAAAAAAAAGGAAAAGAGAGAATTATACTTGAGCACTATAACTCACCATAATTACGAACAAGCGCCGGGTGTAAGTCATTAAAGCATCTTACACTTCGCAGAGGAATAAAGGGAAACCCGCCTTGATGCAAAGGTGTGCCTTAATCGGATTTCCGTTCCGTATTAATCGGTTGCACCGAATTACCTGATCCGTTGAAGAAGGTCATAGAGATAAAAAAATTTCACCACAATTTATATTTGATTTTCTTAATGATGTTGGCTTTCACATAAGTAAAATTAACATCATTGAGCTCAGATTTATGACCTTAATGGAACTACAGGATCAACATTCATTTTCGAAGATGTAATGAATTGGGAGGGAAAACAATGGAAATAAAATAGAGGAATTAAAATAAAAATTCATTACAAGTCCATAAATTTAGAGTAATTTCTTTTTTGTTACCAACAAATTTAGAGTAATTTCTAAACTAACAGAACAATCAAAATACCTGTGGTTGAATGTTTAATTATAAAAATACTTTTCTGTCACTTTTCTAAGACTAAACAATACCTACGTTGGGGAGAGGTGTGGGGTAGCAATTTTCTTGATCATGCACAGATAGTTGGAATACGCTTCAGAGCCGTTGCTCAATCCTCAAACAATCAAGCCGACACCGACACAAAAAATTACTACATTAAGATAAACTTAATTTAAACCCTTTTATTATTAAAAAACAAGTTTAACGTAAAAGTCCTAATTTACAAAATACTCCCTCAAATCTTTATCCTTTTAAGTTTTAATCAACTAGACAACATCTTTTAATTAATAGATTTTATTCAGGATAATCATAACTCCCTAAAAACGCTAGCTAAATTAAACTGATCAATTCCTCGGTTTAGTAAAATTTTTAATATTTCTATTCAAAAAAAATATTAATATTAACATATAGGTTTCTGACAAAGATATTTAGAGGGTAATTTCTTTACATGAACATGAAATATTTCGTATTTTGATCTGTATCATGTATTAGATTTTATTTTAATTGGCATATTTCTGTTTTTTATCCTCTTGCTCACTTCTAAAGTTCTAAATTAATATATAAGTGAGACAAATGCTGACTCTAAATTTCATCAAAGCGGCAATTCGTTGCATGAGAATATTGTTTTTTTAATGGCTAAAATGCACATATGCCTTTAGAATTCCACTGAAAATTCTATTACACTCTAAAAGATTTATCTCTATATGATTATTATATACTACTTCAATCTGTAATATAAGAGTTAATTACAATTTTTTGGAAGATTGAGTAACTTAGTCAATCGATAAATTTACCTTTTTCCATCAACTAATTTACTTAGCCTATTATAAGTTGATATATAATCTAATGATATGTTTAAGCATTATAGACTATATGTTATGATTAAACAATTCATTAACTCTTTTAATATCCTAAAAAATTCAACTGACTCTAATATTAATGATTATATGTGGTAATTAAGAAATTAAAATCCTCTTGCTCAGCTCCGGAGATTTAAGTATCCCTCCAACATGAACTAAATATAACTTATGATGTGGAAATCTGCATCTGTGAAAATTCATGCACTTGTTCATAACAGTAAATGATAATTAATTTATAGAAATTAATTAAATTAATTATTTACATGATCACTCATTACCAAGGGAGGTTTTAATTAATTAGGTTTTATAGAAATTAATTACTTTTTTAAAAGGCCTCATTTCATTACTTGTTCTATCATATATGAGTAATCTCATTTTTTTTGTTGAAATTAACTGCTGCGTTTATATAGGTGGATTCAACATTTTGCAAAAGGGAAAAAAGGGCAGATATTGGGCAAGTCATGCCATAAATAATAAAAAAATTGTATAAATCACTTGAATTCGTAGTGCCTAAGCATTTTATTTGCATCTATCTTCAATTATGATCTCACATTTTTCAAGCACGCACATGTGTGTTAAAATAAAATGATGCATGTGAGAGAGATATTTCTTGTTCAGACTTTGGATCTGATTAATATCAAAGACACTGGAGACTTCTTTTAAGCAATTGACAGGCTATATAAAGAAAAAATCCTTCATAAACGAATTCATTTTTAAGGGATTAAAGAAGTAGGCAGCTTTAGAGGTTGCAAATAGTCTCATGCTCGTATGGTGGATCCCCGTCTCGGCTGGCCTTGATCAACATCAATACTGTATCCACAAAAGACTGCCGTTTTGGGCAGCTGGGTGCTACTGATTTACGTAATGGGTATGATGCCTTTATCTATTCTTTTTTTACAGTAGAGAAAGTTTAGTTGAATTGTATCTTGAAAAACTTGTCAATGAAGGAGCATACTTTGAGGTTTAGAGACAATTTATAGAGATATTTACATATTTGTAAATCATATCCGTAATGGGGTTCAAACTTACTATTTTGAAAGCTATATATAAATCAATTCTTTATTAATTGGATTAATTTTTATTCACTCACAATGCCTTCCGTTCTTGTTTGTTTTGACATTTTTATTGGGTCTAAGGCTCTCCCATTGATTAATGTTCAAAGTACCCGTCCAACCTATGTTCAACCCACAAATCAAACCACTCAATTAGCAGGTTGTTGGTTGAGGTGGTAAGCGGTTTAACCCTTGTAAAGAAGATAATACAAGTTTGAATTTGATAAACACACTTTGTTGCTAGAAATGAAAATCTTCGAGCACATTCTTGCACCTTAAATGAAAAATCAAACGAACTCGTGAATATTGGCTCTTGCAATTCTACGGTGGTGCTGACACTTGCAGACTATTGGTGCTCCTCTCAGAACAAGAGGTCGGGTTGGTCTGTTGTTCGGAGTGAGAGGAAACATTTAATTAAATTTGGATGAGACACACAAGGGCCGACCAAACACCTTTGGAGCGACGTACACGAGTTTGGGCGCCATAGGTCGGCCACTTGATGCTCACCATACACAGCTAGTGGCAGAAACTTATTGACTGAACTATTTTGCAACTTCTTGGTAAAAAGAACTATACTACAACTTCGCCCTTTAAAAGTTGCAACAAGAATAACTATGCTTTGGAATTGGAAATGACTCTTTAATTATGCTTTGGAAGGGAATCTGATAATAAACAAGGACACAAATGGAACATCAACACACTTTTATACTGTTTAACTGAGTAACTGAGTTCTGTAAAGCAGTTAAAAACCCTTTGTGTATATCAGAGGGACGACAGAGGGAGTATTTTTATACTATTATTTCATAACATGTTGGGCATACTTGTATCCTTTACAAAGCAGCCATGCATCGATGGCAAAACATCTCACACCCTTGTTATACAAGTATATACTTCACAATCACATCTAATTATTTTTCTATCATTATCTTCTGAAAAAATTGAAAGACATGATATCTTATTAATTATAAAATGGTGCGATTTTAATATTTTATAAGATATCAGGGACCTTGAACCAGTGCGAGATCCACTAGATTGCAAACCCCTTCTAAACATGGAACCATAAAGGAGGCACCACGTGTTGTATGGCATTACTATTATTATTAAGGTGCTTGCGTGTAGACTCTTTAACTCTCACTAAAGTAGATTATCAGAATCCCGCATGCAGAAACTATATGTGTGCATTATATTTGTCTATATATATTGGAACACTAACTTCAAGAACCTGACCACAATCACATCACTCTTTTGAACTGCATTGTCAAGTCCTTCTTTTCTCCTTTCTGTAAAATTTGCATTCACCAATCGCCAGTATCGTCACCTCCACTCTCTCTCTCTCTTTGGGAATAGAACTATACGTGTACGTTCATCAAGCTTGTTACTGCTTATACATGCTCATTTGACTTTTTTTTCCCTCTTATGAAGAATGAATAGTGCTTTCCCATCCTAATATAAACTATTCATCCTTTAACTTCGTCCTAATTTTGTTTTTATTTTCTCAGAATAGAATGACCTAGATTTCTAATAGATTATAGGGTGCTTTTTTTAAATATGTTGAAATTACGTGACAAGATAAAACTTATCTTACATACTTACACCGACTTATATAGAATCACTCTATCAACAAATTCTTAACTCACACAACAACTAATAATTTAAACAAAATGAAATTCAATAGATAAAAATCAAAATGATTTAGAACTTAAGGAATAATATTATATTAATCATCGGAAAGTACTCTAAGCATGCACACAAACCTTTTGATGCAGTCTCTGCATGAAAAATCTGGTGACAAATCGATTGCCTCAAGGTCAAATCGACCCAAGTTTTCGACACAGATTACAGAACTATTGCCCTCTCTCGTCGGATACACATTATTATTATAGCCAAATCAACTATAGGAAGAAGGAAACTACTTATTATACTATAGCTCAATACAGACATGTGTATTCCAGTAAAAAAAATACAAACATGTGTATCGTACACAGTGGCGGAGCCAGGACCTTATGTTAGTGGGGGCAATTTTTTATTTTCAAGTAAATGACAACAAATTTGTTAGTATAGATAATTTGAGTGGGTTCAAATCTCATATATCAGTGGGTGCATAATAAAAATCTTTTAGTTATTTACACGTAAGAAAAAAATCTCAGTGGGGGCATTTGCCCACACTGAGATTGCTGTGGCTCCGCGACTGATCGTGCATGATGATCACCAAGTCGTGCGTCATATTATTTCAAACTAATAGAAGTAGTAATGGTGATGAAATGTTTGTCTTTTGTGTTCATTTTCAAATTTCTAACTTCAACATGTGAAATTTTAGGGTCCTGTGCCCCATTTAGAAATTAGATGGGAGATAGGTTAATTACTTACACAGTCTTCTTAAATATAACACTCATCTAGAGCTGTGTTGTTGCATAATTCGTTTATAAATATAATATTGCCGTAGCTAGCTTTCATTTCAGTGCACAATAATTAACTAAGCAACTATATGTGATTAAATAGCATAGGTGAGGTGGATTCTTAGGAAGCTACAGATGAGCATCCAGAAACTATTGCCAAGCGAACACCCGCCCACTAATTACTAATATATGAATGAAAAGCAGAAAAAATGGAAAGTAAAGAAACACTTAAAAGTAAAATAATAAAGGATATAGGATATAAGCAATGATGCGAGTACTATAGCTTAAATATAGCCATTAGCCACAACAACCTAATAAGCAACCTAATGAGCAGAGAGCCACATAAACACAGACACATGTATAGGAGACACAAATACCAAAGTACAACATAATAGAATGTATTGAAGCCCTATCGAATAATATATCATCAGAATCGTATCCCGTTTTTAAGGGTATCGATCGATGGCCCTTTAATTCGTAGAGCACATAACGAGGAAATGGGTGGTGAAGTGTGATAATGGACTGATAAATTATTTATAATTTTGTTGATAAATTTTGCTTACTGACCTGCTGATGATGAAGATGGTGGCAATGCTGGTGGAGGCTCTTGAGGACGCTTTCGCTTCTTCTTCTGGTAGCTGATTCCTCGAGCTTTGGCTTGGGAATC